>VYZP01022064.1:0-38636 GCA_013400635.1 Hypocryptadius cinnamomeus
AACCATGTGTAACTTGGGCAGGGGAAAAGAAGAAGGAGAAGTAAGAGCACTCTGGTAGAGCACAGAAAAACCCTATGGTCCTTATAAGCATTCTTTATTTTTAGAGGGATGTGGCACTCACACAGGCTCAGAACTCCTCCCCTATGAAGACATTAGCATTACCCTGACAACCTGAACTGGGATATGGAGCCCTTCCAACCATCACCAGACAATCAGGAAAAGAAACACCTCCACCAACTCCTAACCCTAATTAAGATTCATAAACTGAACCTTCTGCAGCTGTTGAGATTCATCTCCTGGTTCTGTCTGGAGCTTTGGGGTGGGGATCATGGTGCAGACACACGTGCTAGCTGTGCAGCTGTCTCTGGAAGCACGCTCCAAGGACCGGGCACTCCTCCTCAGAATGAGGTGTGCAGGNGCTCCAAGGACCAGGCACTCCTCCTCAGAATGAGGTGTGCAGGCACATTTTTTTCAGATTTAAAGTTGCATGAGGGCTACCATTCAAAGTTGAGAGGGCTCACCTGCCACCCACTGATTTTCTTTTAGTCAAGAGGCAGTCAGGAAACAACAGCATGAGTATTTAATCCCAAACTGTGAGGTGTTTTTAAATCTGGATCATTGCTTTCTAGATTTGTGACAAGAGGCAATGATGTTTTTCCATTGCGGATATGAATTCTACTAAGATTTATTTTTAAGCCCTCTAGTAGGTAACCATCTCCCCTGCTCAGGTAACTAAACAGTAAGATCCACAATTTTTGCTGAAATGCTTTATTAGCAATTAAAGGATGGAAGAGCAAGAGGATGTATTAAATCCCAGACTTGAGCTGGGGCTGTACCTGCTTTGTGGGTGACTCCTCTCACTGCTGCTAACCATGCTCTACCCAGAATAGCAGTAAATGAGAATAGCAGTAAATGCCTATTCTCAGACACATTCAATTCACAGCCTACACAACATTCTCAGTCAGGGCATGCTAATATTATGGCTTGATACTACACAGGATATTTTTGTAGCACTTGATATATCGAGCGTCTTGCAGTTTTGGTATTTTATTCTTCTGACAGCCCTACTACATAGTAGGGTTTTGGTATTTTATTCTTCTGACAGCCCTACTACATAGTAGTAGGATAAATTTGGGCTATGAAGAAGGTGTAAAGCAAAACAAAAGTAATTTCCTAAATGTCTGGAAGCTATGGCAGAGCAGGACTCAAGTTGGTGTTGATCAGTGATCCTTCCTAAAGTGCAATACTCAGAGCTTTCACTACAAAACCTTCACACTACCTAACTAATAAATAACACTTTCAATCAAAGTCATAATAGACTCTGAAAACAGCTACTGTCCCAACTACTGATGCTGTCTAAACAAAAACTCCTAATGAAGCGCAATTAAAATAAATAGCTTTGAGTTCAAGCATCAAAAAGGGTAAAAAAACCTGCCATAGGGTAAAGCATAATAGAAAGCCTCTACAGTCAAACTTGTAAAAAAAGAACATGGGCCTGTAGAAAGGGTATTGCATCCATAGTCCTGCTAGAGATGTGATGCATAAACCATCTTGTGTGCTCATGCCTCACTTACCTGTGTGACAAAACAGTCTTCCTTTTATAAACTGACTACTCTGCCAGTGCAGAAAAAAAATTAAATAGGTAACTACTATGGAAAATAGTTTTCCTAACTGCAGGGATTTTTACTCATGCTAGTATCTTTATATATGTGTGTATATATATAGAGAGAGAGAGAGAGAGATGGTACCTTCATAGAGAGAAACTATTTTCTCCAGCTCCTGCACGTCTGTATTCCAGGTTCCAGAGCTGACATCCTTTGTCAGCAAAGCCAAAGAATTTGGGAACAAACTAGCAGCACACAGTCAGAGAGAAAGACACTGTGCCTCACCTGTCTCATGTTCAGAATAGATATGGCTCCAAACAAGACACCAGCTGAGTAAGAATGCTAAAAAATGCTCTGAGGAAAGGGAATTTTTCTTCCTACTTAGTCACCAGCATCAATTCCTGGATATTCAATTCTGTTTCTCCTTAAACCTCAAACACCCTCATTTCACACAGTATTGTCCATGGAATGGCACTTGTTCCCAACACAGGGCCACTATCTAATTTCTAAAAGCAAAAGAGCAATCCTTGGAGTTGCAGCCTTCACTTTGGTGTGCGAGAACACTTAATTCTATGTACTAAAGCCTACTTCCCTACTAACTGTGAACAGAGATGTTGTTTGCCTAGTAGCTTTCATTAGGTTTTAAAAATTACAAGCCCACTTCCTTGCAGCTCAGGGGGTAACTGTGTGATGAAGAGCATTCTTCTGTGAGAGGAAGAATAGATGGGAGGATGTAACAAACCAGATGCCAAGGCCTGGAATGCACCTAAGATCTCAACTTTGTAGCAAGTTAGGAGAATTTGTGGGAGAATAAAAGGGCATCTACAACATACCAGAAGTCATGCCTTTGCTTTTGCATGACAGTATGCCACACAGGAAATCTGCCTTGGTTGCATTTTGAACAGGTTTTCCTATCTCCTTTGCAGGAGTGTGGTTTAGAACTCATTAATGTGTTTCTTTCAGCGTGGCTTTTTACTGGTTTGTATTAACATGTGACTTTTAGAAAAACACAAATGCATCCCAATTTAGTGTAACAACTCAGCAGTCAATGGCTAACACCACTGTTGTGTGAGATGATCTTATTTTTTGGTAATTACATGCCCTTAACACCAGGTTTGGGATCTCCTTGCAGAGATCCTGTTTCCCAGCCACCAGCCCAAGTGCATGAATGCTTACTGCAATTCCCTTTGCATTGCTCTACTGCTAGACAGCCAAAGGCATTACTCTACAGCTCTCCCTCTGTTTTAATTCACTGCAGCTTCAGTCTCTTTATGGATATTTGAGAGATAACACTGAGCAAAGTGCAGTGCTTTGAGATTCCTTTCCAAGTCCAACAATTAACACAAACATTACCCTTCCCTTGGACCTATTACCACGCCACAAATGTTTTGAAATACAGGCTAGAGCCACAACAAACACATTTCTCCAAAGCCTACAGGATGAGACAAGAGTGTATGACTGAACATTTAATTTAGCCTGCAGACAGCTTTCCTGGGTTTGTTTGTGCCAAAATTAAGTCTAAACAGCTCCATAAACCAAGCAAGTGTAATTGTAATTTCACAGATGAGAAGTGCACAGAAGCAATGAGAACTGATTCTTCATTTGAGTGCTCAGATTACCTAGAAAAAGTATCAGATTTAATGTCCTTCCATGCATGAAAGCTGTCTGCATACTTGCACATAAACAAGTTGGGAAACTTCCCTTGCTGGCAGATGAAGTTAACTTAGGATAAAGCCCAACAGAAACAAACAACTAAAAGGGAAACAGCCCAGCTCTTAATGGCAAAAGCAAAATAAACATGTATTGTTACATCTCAATACAGCCACATCTGCCTTTTGCTGTGTGGATCCTGCCTGCTTTCATAACCCAACACTTAAAGCACTGCACTGCAACACAGTAATGTTAAATAACACACCCCACTTTTCTTAGTAGAAAATACCTTTCAGGAATGGATAAATGAAGGCATTGGAGCACCCTCTCGTGGCAGGCTGGAAACAGCGTTCGGCACGAGCAGCTGCGATCAATCCTTTCACCTTGTTAGCTGAAAATTTGAAAGTTTAAACAGAGCCCCCACCTGGGGCAGAGCAGGCACTGGGAGCCCAGCTGAGCTTTATTCCAGAGCCTGCACCTAGGAGCAGGTGCAGGCTTTGCCACCGAGCAGGAAATGAGAAACAAGGTTGTTTTATGGAGCAGAAATGCCACCATGGCACACAGAACATGTCCCTGTGCTTCTGCTGTCACGGTGCTCCTGTGTGGATGGAAAGAAAGACACGTGCCAAGTGTCTCGTCCAAATTTAGCTCAACCCTTTGACAACAAAGTACATGGAAGCTATGCAGGCATATTCAAAGTAAGATTTTGAATTTCTGCACAAAATTACAACCAACCTCAGCTTTGACAGACATAAGCCCTGTGGTCTAATTCAACCTTTTAAAGTACATCTGTATTTCTAACTAAGTGCAAGAATTACCACACAAACAATGAGCCTGATTTAGAGGGCAGTGCCTTCTTTATGTACATTTTACCCCTAAAGAACTCAAATATATTCATTTGTGATGACCTAAAAATGAAAACATCTTCTAACAAAGCAGATGCAACAAGGGTTCAACATGCTGGACTTCTATCTCTTAGGATAGCTATGGCAGGCCAAGCCACTCCAATCAGCATTTGGGCACCTACTGAGTTTGCAAATCAATCCCAAGGCACCTAATGCACATCTGGAAGAAAAAAAAATATGAAAAATGGGCTTGTTGTTCTTCTGTAGTTCATATCAGACTCAAATGTATTAGATCAGTAAAAAAAAAATTAAAATTCTAGTTTCTAACATGAAAAATCAGCTCCTTCCCCACATCTATGTTGCAAACCTTATATCCACAGGGTCAAGATCCTGAATTTTAAAAAAAGCTAAATATAACTTGAAACACTAGCACTACAAAACACTAGCACTACAAAATACTACCATTTTCCTATTTATTCTAAGGATCTTCTGCAGATAAAGACTTTTTAATCTCATAAAGTACCTCTGCTTTCTCTATTTATTCCAATATAAAATTATGTAAACACAACAAACATAACCCCAAACAAGGAGCACACAATTGATGACTAGTGAAAAAAGTATTTTGCTGTGCTTCAGTGAGTAATTAGGCCAGAGCACAGGTTTCACAGTGGTATTGATCACACCAGCTCTGTTCATCCCTCCCCAAGCTCAGACATCTCCCTGCCTCAGAAAGAGATGCCAAAATCTCCCCAAACCCTACTCATCTTCCGAGGCAGGAGAGGAGAGCACAGGAATCCTGCAGGGCCTGCAGAGAGGTGGCTCTCACTATTTTATTTTTCATTTATATTTTACTGCCACAAATGATAAAGCTCATCAGGTTTACTTGATGCCATCCAAGTCAGTGAAAAGCAGGTTTGAAAACAAACCAGAATTGAGAGATATCATCACAAAATGATCAAAGAAAGCACTTTCAGAGCACCTGTTCAAGGTCCCACCTCCACCCCAGCCTTTATGCCTTGATCAAGCTGCCACTGGGAGAGCAACTTTACCAACATTTACTTATTAAAATCAACAATACTCCAAAGAACAAACAAAGGACACTCAGCAATTTACAGCTCAAGTTGTTAAAACTTGGTATTTTAACTTTAGTATCTAGGAACTGAGCCTGAGAGCTGCCACTTATTAGACTGAAATCTTTTATTTGTCAGTTTATAGATGAAAAAACTTAATTTACAAGAGAAAATGAACCACAAATCAGCTCTCAGACAATGGATGCTGTTTCTTTTTCACTTGTATTGAAGGTGCACATAGGTGAACATAGAAAAAGCCTTCAAACTTGTCTTTTCAGAAAAAATTGCATTAAACACAAGCATTGAGTCCCTGTTTATGCAAACCAGCTCAGGCCTGTATAACCTTCAGTTCTGCTGCACCCAGTGACCTAATGGAAGCAGGAAGCTAGGTCACTATTCAAAACATCTTCAAGGTTATTCAGATTTCTTAGAGCGCATTTCCTTCTTCCTAGATGACCCAATTTGTACCAATTTGTAAAAGATTGGCATAAAAAGGTTTTTTTTACTGCTAAACAGCCACTACACTTCCATTAATTGGCCAGTTTTGACAGATTGCTGGGTAGGAAACAACGCTTTAAAATTTCTTTTTTTTTTTTAAACCCTTTAAGGCTAATCTAAATAATCTTTCCAGTTTCCTTCTATTATTAAGCAATTTTCAGAAATACCATTACAGCTGTACCTTCACTCTACTTCTGCTCTTGGCTTTCCTAAGCAGCAACCCAAAATTTATATTCTCATCAGTCGTGCAGCCTCCCACGGGTTTTTGAATAGCAGCAGCAAAACTGAACAGTCTTGTTAACTCTGTGACACTGCTGGTTAGCAAAACCAACCCTGAGCAGCAAAGGCTTGGAAATAATCTTGAGAAACTGAGCTGACCTTGCAGGCCAAGGAAGGCCTCATTATATTAATTTACACTCCAGCTTGGTTTTGAAGGGTTATGTTCACAATCAAGGGGCTATGAAATCAGAATGTACAAATATTTTGGGGTTTTGTCTAGAAAACAGATCTGTGCTCTGTAAACACCTTTTAGATCTCTGATATTTAGGGTTAATGTAGGAGGTAATACCAATCTACTTGGATATGACAATATTTAAACAAGCTCCTAGCCCAGGCCATGTTGGAGTGTACACAGATTTGAGATGGGGAAATGTCTCTTCATTTTGCAGTTCCTGGAGGTTTTGGTGTTTGCTGAGGAGCACCACTCTCTGCAGCTAACTTTTTGAAAAAACATGAGTCTAACTGAAAACACAATCTGAAAAAGAGGAGCACTTCATGACCTATGCTACATGCTCCAAAATGTACAATATTCGTACAATTTAGCCAATATTCACACAATTTCTTTCAACCAGAAGCAAGCCTGAAACCTGTTTCAAAACTAGCCAGGGTGCTGATCTTAGCTGAGATGCCAACAAATAGGAATAGCCAAGACATGCTTGATGCTTTGTTGTTGGGATTATCATTAGAGAAACAAAGGAGAAATGGATATGGAAGTGCACAGGGTCACAAATCCAGAGGTTCTCATCCTTTTATCCTATAATTCAATTGCTAATTTGACCCAAAAGCAGCAGGAGATGGTTCCCATGCCTTTGCCATATATAGCTTGTAACAAGAAGCAGCTACTTCCATTTCACTTCAATAGTAAATAATAAAATCAAGAAAACACCAAACAAACCAGGAAAGAGACCAAGATCCAACTCAGCAGCATTATAAATTAAAGGATGAGGCATGCTGTCCTACAGAAAAATGAGCGTTCCTTCATTTAAGAGCTACTTTTCTTACATAACTGTAGTCCCAATTCTTGTATCACTATTGTCACAGAAAACTTTCAAATTAAGGGAAGCTCCAAGTTGTATTAATACATGTAGTTATTTTTAATTGAAGTATCTTAGTAAGATTAAGATTCTAAGGTTAATGTTTGGCTATAGAAGAAGAGGAAGGGAATTTCTTGACAAAGAAGTAAAGAAGTATGTTTAACAGACCTCTAAAGAGCACCAGAAGATTGAAATAAAACTAATTTAATTTTTAGTGAAGTATTTCTGTACATCTTTTTCTCCCCCTCAAAAAAGGCAAAGTTATTTCAGGGCTGGTTTTTTTTTAAATTGTTCTGCTGAATTAGCTGGTACTGAAAGCCACCTGTTAAAAAGTTAATTTACACCCAGCTGCAGACAAGCAAGTGTAGTGGGAGATGCTCTTGTCTCTACAGAGAGCCCACAAAGCACAGGCAACTTCCTAAGCAGATATGGGTAATAGAACTAAGCTCTGTTGTTGTGGTTTGCAGTGTTACCAACAGGAAGCCTCAATGGTTTTGTAAGTGTCACTTATTCCAGAGAGAACAATCTCTATGGGTAATACCAAGACCAGCCTTTAAAATAAAGTATTTCATAACCACAAATCCAGAGAAATGTGAAGGATGATGCAGTAAGGTGAGAAAAACGTGACCTCAGACCCAGCAAGTCAATGCTGCTGCACCTCAGCACAAGCTTTTCTTTCCTGCTGTGGGGAGGGAAGGAAGCTGCTAGGGGCCCAAACAACTAAGAGAAGTGTTTCTTTACCAGTACATAGTGTGCTGAAGGCTGTTAAGAAGGAAACTCTACGTCTACCTTGCAGATTCACCTGCAAAGCCAGTCCTGGGGCAATCTGCACTGCAAGCCTTGTGTCACCTGTAATTACAGACTGCTGGAAGCACTGCTAACGGTTTGGGGATTTGGGAGATCAGGCTGGAAACAGGACGCACCTGAGGCTTTGGTCTGTGCTCATCCATCCATCCATCCATCCATCCATCCATCCATCCATCCATCCATCCATCCATCCCCTGGCTTTCTGAAACACAACCAGGTGAAAACAAGCTCTGCAAGCCACCACACAAAACGCAGCTGTATTACTTTTAACAACTTCCCCATGCATCCCTACTGGAGTAAGTACAAAGTGCCGGTTCTTGGTTGGTATTAGTTGGATTTTGATAATTTCTTATGACTGTAAATTAGTCAGCTGTCAGCAGTACTTAGAAGGCAGTTTATGGATAGTAAGTATCCTGGAAACATTAAGTTGTGACAACTAAGAGAAATGAGCTAGAATAAATCATGCTAACGATCGTCTGGCTTTAGCTATAAAACAAAGATCTACAAAGTACAGCTTGACTTGGGCAAGGACTGGCCTGCTTTAGGAACAAACAAACATGATATATGCTGAAGTGGGTCACAGAGCAGGTCACTCCTCCTGAACACCAGAGAAAACATGGTTTCAGGCTTACTGTCCCAGAATCTGTAATAAGTACCAGCCATAAAATATTCCTGAAGCCAATCCTGCTAGAGCATCTCCAGGAGATAGTCCAACTGTCCCCACTCTAATTATGCGAGCTGGTGATCCCACTAGATTAAAAAAGGATGGTGTAAGACACTTGAAACAATTTTCTTGTGTGTCCCTGTTCATTTCCCACTGATTTGTTCACTTGGCCATGTCCTTAATTCCAAAAAAAATCCCACAAATTTTTTTTTGCAAAACATTGCACTTGCAAGCAATAGCAAGTTTGTGAAATATTGCTAGAACAACTTGTACCACACCATCTGCTACATGGGGAGAACTGAGAAGTCAAGAGATATGTCTGGGCTTTGAAATTTGATTTTTAAGTTGGTTCTGAGTAAAAACCTTTTGAGGTAACTTCATTTCAGTCTTACCTTCTTCAGACTGTGTTTCCTGTCTACATGAAAAGAATTAGATCAGTAGTCAGTATTATATTGTCCCTTCCATCAAGTTGGTACTCTCCTCTCTTCTGCAAAATTCATTATGCAAAATTCCCAGCTTAACACAAGGTATAAAAATCAATATTTAATGCAATGGATCTGCAGGAATAATTTAGATATCATGGAGAAGGATGCAATAGAGAATATGCCTACATATTCATGTTCTACAAGGGATGTTTCTCTAGACACTCAGCTGAACTGTCCTTTATTCCCCCAAATAATTAGTTAAGAGTTATTTATATATTGTGGTCCCACAAGATTTCTGATTTATAGTACAAAAAACCAGGCACTGAATACAGTGATTATGTTCCATCTGCACAGGGCATTTACTGACAGGAAAGTCTGTGGGCAAGTAGCTCTGGCCTGAGCTTGCTGCATTTCACTGGGATGAAGAATAAAGAACATTTTAGGCAGCCCACAAAGTGCAGTTGTTAAACTGACCCTATTTTCTCTCCTTCTTTCCATTTTCCTGCATCCAGCTTTTCAGTTTCAGAATTTCAAAGGGACAGTGTTATTTATGCTTCTTCCTATTTTAGAATGTTTTTATCATGTGTCATAGCACTCTGACTGCCTTAGGGGAGCTTTAATGATAATTTTATTTTTAAAAGTATAGGCTTATCTAGCCTGACCTTGATGCACACAATAAAAGGTTGCTAAACTCCTCCTCTAGAAAACAAAACAGGGAACAAATGTCCTGTGCCTGCTGGATCAAAAGCTCAAGTGTGGCAGAGCCTTCCACTACCCCAAAATATATCACCAAGGCAACTGTAGCAGTATTGCAAACAGGTATTGCAAAGGCTTCCCAGCCAGGATTTAAATAATCTGATTTTCCTGCAGTATGTGCTCTACAACACTCAGCAAGTCTTTTTGGAGATGAAAAGCACGCTAACACCATTCCAAAGAGTATCTTGGTACAGTAGGCTGTTATCAGTGCTCTTCTGAAAGAAAATTACAAGTGTCACTGTTCAAAGGTCAAACCAGCTCAGCAGAGTCCGTGCAGCCTGGAAGCTGTTGGTTGTTGCTGCTTGTTCCCCTTTCCTCAAACAAATTTCTGAAAAGATAAGGAGATAACTGACTTCCCTCTTCACTCTCCTGTTCCTTCTCCAGAAGGGAAAGCTCATCCTGTAATGCAAGCACTTCTTGTCTTTGCTGGTTGCACTGTAAGATCTGTAAGAATTTGGTTGAACCTGCTGCTCACTGCAGCTCTTCCCTCTCGAGTGGTCCCTGTGGTACTCATGAATTCCAGTGGAGTGCACTGGGAACACCAGTGTTTGAACAAACCTCGTGTTCACACTCGTCCTTTCTACTACACCAACAGCAATCAACATGCTCACAATCCATAGCCTGCTTTTATAACTCACTGACAACATGCCAGGAATGCTCACAAAGGGGTGTTTTGAAGGGCTAATTGCAGAAGACTGCAAATTCCATTATTATCTTCTTGCATCCTGGAGAACTCCACTCCATAACTAATGGAATCCCACGAGTGTATCAGCTTGCTCAGGACTGCTCAATGTCACACACAGAACTCAATACCACAGTGAGCTGAAAGCCCCAACAGTCTAGGTGTCTGTTCTCATGATGGAATAGTGGGGTGCCACAATGCAGATCCCTTGCTCTTCCCACAAAACAGAAATATGCAAATTCTTTGTTCCAAAAGTACATCCTGAAGCAGGTAGTGCCTCTCCTGTAGAGCTTCTGCCACACAAACTGTAACCCAGCAAATAATCAAGGGACAAACTGGCTCTACTCAATCTCTTGATTTTCAAGGACATCTATGGTTCAAGTCAGCAGGGTGAAAATGTTTGTCTCAGATTTCCAGTAGCTTAGCGAAAAGGGTTTTACACTTCATCTATTTGACTCAAACTGCTCTTCAAAATCCTGTAGCAAAAAGGGTTTGAGGCTGAAAACATTGTTTATTTCCGCCCTTTTCATAAACAATGCAGAAGAAGCAACCCCTCAAAATGAACCCTGGCAAGAATACTCAGCAAAGTTTGCTGCTGGTACAACGTGGTAGGAGAGCTGCCAACACAAGGTAGAGATTTATAAATAGGTTGTCTTCTTCCACAACTGCATCAAGGAAAGACAAGGAAGGGAGATAATCCAGGCCCTCCTGGGACTGGCTGGTTTAGCCACTGGTCCAAGGGTGCTAACCCACAATCCTGTGCTTTTGCCATCACTTTCCATACACTGTGAATACATGTCCCAGAAAAAGGATGGAAGGTCCAGTTCAGAAAGAAATTACTAGAAAAGAGGCGTGTGGATCAAGTAATACAGAGCAACCAGAGCATCTCAGCAGCAGAAGCATATGACTCATTTAAAGAAAACCTGGCTTGCTGCTGGCTAAGTAAAACAGGAGAGCAAGGTCACTAAATGAAAAATAAGGATATAAGTTGATGATAAAAAATTCCCTTGGACAAGGAGAGTCAGGATCACAGGAAAGTTTCTCTGACAAAGGAAGTGAACTCCAGATTTAGAAACACTACATGCGTTTTAGTTTTTGTCCAAGACAAGTATTTAAAAAGGTACCCAACTTTACTAGCATTTGCTACAGATTATTAACTTGTTAACTCATTCCTAGTAAAATGTGAATGGAGTCAGGGAACAATTTAACACAGTTGAAGCATTCACCAAGATGGAAGAGGAGTTTGAAGCCTGCTCTGAACCGCTCAAAACCTGGGTTGCCAAAAAGTCCCACCCCTTCCACATAATCTAACAGAATAAAAAGCTGTTTTTTTAAAAAAGCTGTGTTTCTTGTTTTTAAGACACACCTTCCTTTACAGTCTACAAGGAAAATAACAAAAACAATCCTAAGTAAAGACCCTAAGTAAAGATACATCCATTACCTTACCACTGAAGCAGATAACCTAAGCAATGTAAATAGTAGAGAAATTATTTTGAAAGATACCATCGCTCTTATCCCAGAGCAATGTTCTTTTTATGTGGCACTGAACAGTTTTATTCAGCGTGTTGGCCTTCCAGGCTCATTCTTGTTTCTCATTCTATGGAATACAGAGCAGAAGGGCTGGCAGGGCACATAATTTGTCTTCTTGGTGTGCATGCATGCTTCAGAAAGCTTTTCCTCTCCATTTCCCTGCTACTACATGTAAATAATTCTCCCTACTGTCTACCTTTGAAATTTAGTAGGGTGTGGGGAGGAGCTAGAAGGAATTGTTATGCAGCAATAACAAAAAGAAGTGCTTGAGTCAGTGTCAACTGTGTTATTGGGAAGTCACTACACATCCCCACATGCTGCAATGCACTTCCCACAAACATCCTTTCTGTCCTTGCCTTGTAAGAGCAGGAACCAAAGAGTCATCCTGGTACCAAAGCATGAGAAGACAGCTTGACATCAGCAGGAGTGTACACAGCAGTCTCTACAGCATTCTTGCTCTGCTACTGAAGACTTAGACACACCCCACTGAAAGAAGTGGGATATGTGCATAACTTCTGAGATGCCCTTAACACTGTGAGTGTGCAGTCTGTGACAGCAATGTTTTAGCCAAAATGCCTTTTAACGTACAAAAATACAAAGAGTAAAACGTGAAGTTGCAATAAAATAACAACTCTTAGTTTAACTGTGGGTCAGGCACCCAGAAAGCATGTTCTGTTCTGGTTTTAAAGCTGATACTGCTCCCTGAACTCAAAAGCTGTGATAACACTGAGATTTTTAAGAACCAGACTTAGTGCTGTGCTCTTGTTTTGATAGATACTTACATGTCAGCAGTCACAGAAGATGATATTTACTTTTAGACTGCTGGTTACAGGTTCCTTAATCTTTTTGCCTGAGCTCATTCTATTGAGCAAAAAAAAATGTGTATTGTCAGAAGCAGCCTTGCTTTACAAACACTGACAACTCTCTCTCCACTTAAAGCCAAGCCAGCCAAGCTCTCCAGAGCTGATTCAGGTCTTTAAGATTTGAGATGCGTCTGCACATCTACTCTCAACATGCATGTCAAGGCAGACAGGTTTCAGTTGATCTTACGTTCCAAAACTTGGCAACATCGTAACATAATGCACAAATAAGTATATATTTTTAAAAAAAACCAAAACAAAAAAAACCAAAACATGGTTACAAAGGAGATTTAAAGGTGTGTGGGTCCTTCTAAGAGAGGTTACAGAGACGTGTACGTGAGACATTTCCGGTCTCGGCTTATAGCAATAAGAATAGAAGTAGACAGGCAAAAACTTCAACCGAGAATCAGATGGCAGCTATAATACCCCAGTCAAAACGAAATTATTCACTCTGTCAGGACCGAGACAGTCTCACAGATCTACAACGGCAAGTCACAAACGCCTCGGCAAACAGTCGGACAAGGCACATGTTACCTTTACCTTTGTAAACAAAACCAGAGCTCGGAATCGCTGCGGTGACAGCGACCGAACCCCGCAGGTCCCGATCTCCGGTGGTGCCACCTCGCTCCCGCCGTGGCTGGCGGGCAGTCCCGACCCCCAACTCCAGCGGGTGCCGAGGGGAAGCTCCTCCGAAGGCGAGCATCCCCCGGGACGTGGCGGCCGGGGCAAGCATCCCCCGGGACGCGGTGGCCCCGCTCCCCCCGCCTGCCTCTCCCCTCCCCCAGTAAACCCACCACAACAAAAGAGGGAGGGGAGGAAGGCCGATCGCGCCCCTTTCCCCCTCGCCCCGGCCACTCACCGTGCTGGGTGAAGACATTGAATCCTCCCTCTGCGGAGCGCCCGNGAACGCGTCCAGGAGGGTTTTGAATTTCTCCGGAGAGAAAGACTCCACGCCCTCCCTGGGCAGCCTGTTCCAGTGCTCTGCCACCCTCAAAGTAAAGGAGTTCTTACTCATGCTGAGGTGGAATTTCTTGTGATTTAGTTTATGGCCCTTGCTCCTCCTGTCTCTGGGCACCACTGAAGAGTCTGGCACCATCCTCTTGGCACTGCCACAGGCAGGCACATCAGTGGGGACGGGCACACGAGGGAATGCACATGGACATGGGCTGAGGGGCAAGAGCCACCCGGGTGACTCGCCAGATCACAGCCCAGGAGAGGCCTCCCATCCTGGCCGTGAGTGGCAGCCCAGGAGAATCACAGAATCTCCTGAGATCCAAGAGAATCACAGAATCTCCTGAGATGGAAGGGACCCATCAAGTCCATCTCTCAGCCCTGCACAGGACAGCCCCAAGAACCAAACCTGAGACTGTTGTCCAAAATACTTCTTGAACTTTGTCCAGCAATGGCCATGGCCTCAAGGCTGCCCCAGCCTGAGCAACACTGTCCCTTTAGGCTACAGCCAGGCTGGTTTGCCTACAAACCTGAGCAGCATGAGGGTAAAGCCAGGGCCGTGTGCCCAGCTGTGGAAGGGAGCAGCGGTGGGCTTGTCCTAAGCTGTGCACAAGGAGGTTGTTGTAGCCAGTTGAGGGTCAGCCTCTTCTCCCCAGCAACCAAGGACAGGGCAAGAAGGCACAGCCTTGAAGCTGTGCCAGGGGAAGGTCAGATTGGACATTAGGATGAATTTCTTCACAGAAAGGATGATTAGATGTTGGAATGAACTGGCCACGGAGGTGGTGGAGCCACTGTCAGGAGGTGTTTATGGAAAGACTGGATGTGGCACTCACCACTCACTGGTTGACATGGTGGTGTCAGGTCACAGGTTGAACTCGATGAGCTCAGGGGTCTTTTCCCACCTAATTGATTCTGTGATCTCCGTGGGTTATCAGGCTCCAGGTTGATTCCTTGGGCTCCCACCAGGACTTCTTGTCCTGGCCAAGGGCATGGAGGAGAAGGAAAGCATTGCTGTGTGAATAACATCCAGAGTGGTTGGCAGCAGCATCTTGTTGTTGGGTGGTTGAACACACGCTCAATTCTGTAACTAATTAGTAAACCAACTTGTTTCACCTTCTGTAATATTAGCATAAGGTGCTCCAATCAAAGCAGAAGGCAGGAGGTTTTGTACTGAAAGATAATGGTGCTCATTACAGTTTAGAGGAGCTGGGCAGTTGGAAGTGTTTCTCTCTCCATGCTAGCAACTATTTCAGCAATGTCTTGGTAATGTTGCTTCATCCTGGATGAGCCGCAGTGCCGCTCCCCTCAGATGCCTTTACCACTGAGAACTGATGTGACAGTGACAAATTGGCTTGGTAACACTCAGAGCCAACCAGCTTCCAACCTCTGTGTCGCTGTCCTATGGTAGGAAGGTGAGGAGACATTTCTCTCAGAGCTTTGTGAAAGCCAGCTTTCAGTGACAGGAATCTAAGCTCATGTTCTACCTTCCCAGGGAGTCCATACTGGTGCATGTACTCAAACTGAGCCCTGTTGCAATAATAATTCTGCCTAAAACAGGGGTGGCTCATCCCACTGGACTGATCCCAGTGGCTCATCCCACTCTGACACAGGCTGGATGGAGTAAATGGGAATGAGGAGCATGAGGAGCCAGAAATGCCTTAACTCGCTAAATTAATGGACTAAGAACATTTGGGAGATCGGGAATTACAAACAGACCTGCTAATAACACACAACAAAACAGTTCTTAAAATAGTGCTGGGAACATCCAGGGTGCAGCATGGGGTACGTGGTGCCAAGTCCAGGACCTTGTACGGACATGGTTATGTGGATATGAGCAGAGGGTGTTCCTACAGAATGGGCAGTCTCGGGCAGAACCAGCCCATGGCAAACTCTGCAGTGGAGCTATTTCCTGGTCTCATTCCAGCTAGAATTTGCAGGATTTGGCATTTATAAATGGTTTGCCTTGTAAACAAAATATATGTTCTCTGGAGACTGTAGAGACAACAAACACAGAACTCCCTCGTGCCATTTGCAGTTGCCACGTAGCATAGAGCCACTCTTTAAAAATAAACAGAAATACTGTTTTTCTTTCCTAATGCTTTTTACTTGCTGATCATGAACTATCCAGAGGAAGGCTATTAGTATTTTAAAAGAAGATACAAGTGTCAAGAGACTGTTACATGCAAGTGCACCAAGGAGAATTGGATTTAAGCAATGTTCTTATTCCTCAGATCTCATTAAATCCCTCGTTTTCTCTCCCAGCACCTTCTGCACATAAAACAGCTTGCTGTGGACATTACATTAATGTCCAACTGCAGGAAACTTGTCTGATACACAAAACCATCTTTCCTGGCGATGGCCTCAGGCAGGGGCTTTCTAAGAAGGCCTGTTGCAAGAAGAGGGCAGCAGTATGGGGTTTTTGCTGTTGTATAATGGTTTTTAAAGATCATGCTGTACCCTGTAAAAAAAGCAAACCCAGAGCCCCAACCATTGCTTGATGTGTGCTAAAGAAGCCAGACCCTCAGACTGTGCCCCACTTGGTCCCCTTGCTCCACTGCTCCCCTCATTAACTTTGTTTTTATGGTGTCATACAAACAGAGGATGCCCTGGTCGGTGACAGCTCTTCTAGTCCCTGCTATAAGAACAAAGGGGATATAAAAAAGAAACTCCCTAAACTGGAAAGGACTCTGCACTGCTGAGTTACTGACGACACTGAGCCACACTGTTCCTTGTTGTTAAAAAGGAGGCTAATAAGTATTTACTTCACAGAGTGTCGTGGTTATTAACCATGCAAAGCCAAGAGGTAAAACCTGCACCAATGCTGTATATTTTTGTCAGCTGTGATGTTATCAGCCTCATGAAGCATCAGAACAGGTTGTTTTTCAAGGGTAATTTCTTGTGAAGAGGTGTGGCACCATGCGTTAATGAGGCATCAGTAAGTTACTGTCCTGGCGATTTTGGGTTTCCAGTCAATCTGCCATTCCTGAGCTGTTCAAATAATGGATAAAAGGCCCAAGGCAGCACTGAGGTTACAGTCATGTGCCTGACAAGAAATGTGGTATTTCTAGCAACACTTCTGAACTGACTTTAAATATTAATGGTATATCCATTTCTTGAAGCTTCTTATAAGCACTGACAATGCATTTGCTCCTCATCCACAGCGTGCTCCAAAAATCACACACTCAAAAAATTGCTGGCTGAGCAGTCTTACATCATGCTGTGCATGACAGTCTAACTGTCATCTGCCTGAAGTGTGGGTTCTGTGCCAGAAGGAGCCTGTGGACAAACTGGAGACTCCAGAGCCTGAGTGTTGACTTAACTGGGCAGTTTCTATTTGTAACTTAGGAAAAATTAGCTCGAAGGATGCTGGTGGCAGCTTAAAAATTAATTCTAGCAGTAATCTTTGCTCTTCTTCCAGATCATATACCTTCTATATACCAAAGCTGTACAGAGAAACAGATGTGTGTGAAATATTTGACTGGTATTTAGGATGCAGATGTATTAGTTAAGGTATTTGCTAAGTGAGTAGAACAGCAGAAGCCTGATTGAGGGATACCTGTGTACCATATGTCAGGATTTTTGTGCCTTTATTCAGTGCCAGAACAAGTTGTGGAGCTCAGGACAGCTGCAGCTCCTCTGGGATGTCTGCAAGGCAATGGGTACTGCCCACCATGGCCCAGGGCAGTGCTGCTCTGTGTCCCTCTACCACTCCAGGCTGCACCCGCCTGTTACCAGGCAGCCACCTGGTTTCTGGGGTTCAGCCACCATGGGGTTCTGAGGAAAGGCTTTAAAACAAAAAAGAAAGATTTAAGAATCTGATAAAGGCTCTGTGACACAAGGTTAGTTACTCTGCAGTAAAGGTTGAAAGCTTGTAAGTGCTGAGCCGTATCAAAGGCAGATGTTGTTTCTTGGTGTAACCTGCTCAAACGCTCACCCTTTCATCTCTGACTGACAGCTCTTAAAATGTCTGCACAGATCTGTCCTGGCACAACAGGTAGTGTTTCAGTGTTGTCTTAAAAGTTATTTTGAATCACTACTATGATTTAAATTAGCATTTATGTACAGTGCATGCAGGAGAGCTTGGGGTACTCTCATGCCTGTTCAGTGAGAGTCTATGAAGATAAAAGCTTTCTGGGGAAGTAACAGTTTTTGCCCAACAGTACAGAAGGGTTCACATGCAGCCCTTGGCAGATGAGATCTCCTCTGTCAATAACTCTGTTCCACCATAGATAAATAAACCTACACATACACACTCCCACAAATGTGTATCCCACCACCAAAATCATCCTTCTCCTCTGTGGGAGCAGCCTTTTGTCCTGTCTTTTCAGCTGCTTCAGCATTGTCCTCATTCAAACCACTCTTCTGACACTGCCACAAGTCTAAACGTTGATGCCAGCCAGGAGAGCCAGCAAAGGAAGGGCTCCATGCATAGGAGGGAAAGGGACAGGGCACACGGTGTTGTAGTGGAAAAGATGAGTGTGAAGAGCCAGCCAGCTCACCACAGCATCTCAGGCATCCTCATTCTTCTTTTATTTGGCCCTGTGTTTTGGGGTTAGGTATGCTGGGTAACCAAGCACCCTCACGGATCAGAACTGTGTAGCTTGTGCATGTATCTGTCAACTGTCAACAGCAGCACATTACCCGTGCTGAGGTTTTGCAGGAGCTGTACCCATCAGGGTATAACACACAACCTCGCACAGCCTCCAGCAGAGTGGAGCCAGAGGTGGGGAGAGATGGAATTAAGGAGATTATAGGACTTCTTCAGGAATTTCTTTCCTGTCCAATATATTTTTCTAAGTACTACAGCTGCACCACCCTTCCCAAGCATCTGTTCCAGGCACCAAAGGCTGTAGAAGAGTATGCTAATAAGAACATTAAGAATGTTGTTTGTTTGCCTTTTTCTGTGGAACATGTTGCCTCTACCAAACAAAAATGATGACAAGTCTTTGCATCTGCTGGGAATTGCAAATTAGTACTAAGCTTGCACAATGATCACTGATAAAGTACATTTGCTGAGGTAATATGAGGTCCCTCGACTGTGCTGATGATGATTCAGGCTTTTAGGCATTCAGCTGCAGGTGGGTCAATAGGAATGTTTTGCCACCAGAGTTTTAGCATTGCCTTAATTTATGTTTAGGAGCCTATTTTTTATGATTCCTAATTTAAAATCTTAGTAGCTTATTGGGCAGTGAGGGGGTTCTCTCGATTTGCAGATGGAAGATTTTCTTCACGTGTTTTCTGTTTCCTCTCGCTGAGAGGTTTGTATCCAGAGAGCTGACATTTAGTTAAGTGATAGCAAATGCTTCAGAGCACAATGCTGTACTGCAGCTCCTCCACCAGTGCCTCAGAGAGCAGCCTCGTCCCAGCATAGATTCCTCTGATCACTGCTGTGCTGGGTTTGGATTAGCATAACCTCTGTGACAGTCCAAAACAAAATAAAGATACATTAAAAACAAGATGTGAAGCTAAAATAAGATGAAATTAGA
The DNA here is from genome assembly GCA_013400635.1 of Hypocryptadius cinnamomeus. Taxonomy (NCBI): domain Eukaryota; kingdom Metazoa; phylum Chordata; class Aves; order Passeriformes; family Zosteropidae; genus Hypocryptadius; species Hypocryptadius cinnamomeus. The sequence continues at coordinate 19,142 of VYZP01022064.1, forward strand.
ATCATAGAGCTATTTAGGCTGGAAAAGATCATTAGACTCTCGAGTCAGCAGTGCTTCCTCTCCATGTTCTTTGCTTTTTGTTTCTCCCCTAATACCTCCTTCCCCTCCATCTTCCCCAGCACCTCCACTTCCGTTTTCTAAGTTATGCCGAAAACCACATCTTCAGGAGATGCCTTTGTTACAATAAGGAATCCCACAGTGACTGCACTCCTAGTATTGTTTTCAGTTGTAGACACTTCTGAATATAACCTTTGATCTCATAAGGAAGCCTGAGGATACAGCTTCTTGCAGGACTGCTGCTCTGTGTTACACATTTAGGATGGTAGGCATCCAGCCTTGCTCTGGACCACTTGTGTCCTGGCCATGGATGGTGTCATGCTCTATGCAATGTTCCTAAACAGTTAAATCACTTTGAAAGTCAGAGTTTGTTCTAAAATGTTGTTATTGTTTCATTCCACAAAATCTGGAGGGATTCTTCCTTGACAGGCTTTTTCAATTGATTATGCAAGAATTTTAAGTGCTTACTTTATCTTTCAAATGACACTGTGTTCCTTCCTCAAATAGTTATTAAATAGCCATGCTTTGCAATTTCCAACTTTAATGTTAATCCTGCAAAAAATGCTTACTAGTGTGGAACTCTCAAAAAAAAAAAAATAATAGTAGCCACTGAAGTAGGAGAAAGTACCAGAGATGTTTCTGTGAATGCATTTGTGTGTGTGTGTGTGTGTGTGTACAGAATAGACTGGTACTCAAGAGAGCAGGATTTACATTTATAATCAAATCTCACTTAAATCTAAAACTTGTTCCTTCTGTTAAACATGCAAATATTTCCATTCTCCTTGCAAATTCTGCCTCTCTGCTCATTACCAAACCTTTCAGAAAAGACATAAGCCCAAATTTTCCTCTGATCAAGCTCTTAATGTGTTCTGTGTGGTCTTTATTTAGACTGTAAACTTGCTGAAATAGGAAATGTCTTATAAAAAACCAACTACACTGTCTCATTTCACATCCAAATTCTTCTCCCATACCAGCTGTGTGTGTTTGCCTAGCAGCAAGTCTCCTGTTAATGAATGACTTGTTCTCATTAGCTTGTCAGGCTGGATGTGTAGCTTGTAGTTCCCACTCATACAGAGCAGCACTCCTTCCCTTGTAGCTTCTGGTAAATCAAACAATGGGATACACAAAGCCTTGTGTCTCTGAGTCTGACCTTTGTACTTGGAATCATTAACTACCACAGAATGCCAAAATAAAGTAAGTAGCTGCTGGTTAAATATATTTAACATAAGCAGAGCCTTATGGACTGCCTGGTATGGGGATTGTCACAGGCTTTACCATGGGCTGCCACTTCGATACCTCCTTTAAAAGAGAGGGAAATTAATTCTCTGATTGGCAGAGCCAAAGATATTGCTCTCAGTATATTTGTTTTGAGAAGCTGAGGTCCAGAGTAGATTCCTGACACCTTGGAGGTTTTCAAAATGAGGTTCTGAGCAGCCTCATCTGACTTTGAAGCTGGCTGTGTTTTCAGCAGGAGACTCGACTAGTGATTGCTGCCAACTTAAATTCTTATTCCAAAAGGAGTTTCCTCCATTCAGGACATAAATTAAGACTCTGTCCTCTAACTAGGCTGAATTTTTTACAAAAGCCATTGGAACTGAATATTTCTTGAACCTTCATCTCTCCATCTGATTTGCATAAAACTGCCCAAGAAGTTCAAAAGTTACTGGGAGAAAAAAGCTGGGGCAGAGAGACAGACACGCCCTTCCTCATACACATAGGACAACTGTACAAGCCTTGTTTTGTTAAGAAAACCTTTCCTCCCTTTATGTTAGTGCAGAAAACTTGTCAAGTGTGCATCTAATGAGGCCTGAAGTCATGCTACATACTCCCAGCTGCAGTCAACCTGAAATAATGCCTCCCCAGAGCCAACAGCACATCTCATGCAGCCAAGGCATTTACTGTGCAATCCAAACTATGCAGAGAAGTTGAGACATTCAGGAACATCCCTAAAACCCGGGCATCATCTTTCTGATGGCAGAGATTGCGTGGTTGTGCTCACAGGAGCGTGTGTTTCAGTCTGCCTGGGGCCTCACCCATCTCTGCCAGCAGACACAGGAGTGTGTCTGGTACCTCTCAGTCGTCCTCAACTTTCCCATAGCCAAGAGTGACAGAAAGGGGAATTTGACCTCAGCGTACTAGAGACCGCCTGGCTGTCTGCCTTTCCCTTTTTTGTCTGCTCTTTCTGAGGATGCAGTCACACTACCAAATTACCTTGAGTCATCTGTCCTGGAAGTTTTTCCCATGGGTTGCTTGTGATAAACTGTGAATGTGTTGTAGGTGCACAGTTTGTGGGAACTGGGAGTGGGGCTGCGGCCAAGCCTGATCCCCAATGGGCTACAGCTGTGCCAGACAGGTGACCAGCACTGAAGGTAAAGAGACATGGAGTGCCAGGTGTACTGACCAATCACCAAAGGGCACAGAGGGCACACAGGTGTAATGCATGAATGATGAAGAGTACAAAAGGTTTTACTGTAGCACAATAAAGAGCTGCAGATGCTTGAAGCCTTCTTTGGTGTTGGTTGTGCCTCCACCAGCATCCTGACATGACTGTACTAGAAGCGTTTTAATCTGCTCTGTGAGGGGAGGCACTCGTGTGGTGTGAATCCACTATGGACCCTATGTGCTTCTGAGATATCTATCTACCTCAGCCAACGTTACACTCCTCCCCAAAATCTTTTCTGCAAGGGACAGGTTCCATGGTTTCAGTCCATACAGCTTGCTGATCGGCCAAGAGCCTCCTTTAGCAGCCACAGCAGTAGATTATTCTGTTTCCTTTCCTCCCAGATTGCAGAGAACACACCTATCTTCCTGTGCTTTCAATGGCTTCTGAAAACATTACTTCTGTGTTCCTGGGAAAGAGCTTCAGAGCACTTCTATTTTCTGCCTCACAGGGAAGCAGAAACTGTGAAATTATCAGCATCCTCTGGTTGTATGTTCCCTGGAGCTGTTATACTGTGCAGTCTGAAATAGACATCCGGCCCCAGGGAATTGCTAATGATGCATTCAGTCTCAGCATGGCACATGCTCATTCCTGGGGAGTTACTGAGTTAGCATTTATAGTTCTAATCTTTTCTTTGGAGTAGATGAAACCCTTTGATTTTCCCTAAGCACTGAGGTCTTGGGTGTTGGATTCTCTTCTCATGACAGCTTACTTGGAATGTCACCAGAAAGATTTCAGCCTGGATCCTTGCTCTGAAAACCATAGACTACAGTAGCATCATGCCAGAGATTCTTCCATAACTTGGTGTCTGATCAGCAGGCAACAGGAAACTGAGGTCTTGCTAGACACAGTTGCAGAATAATAAACCCAAGACTTCTGTGCTGAAGATGGGTGATGTGTACTGGGGACACTGGGAGCCTTTTGCACCTGGGGGAATAAGCTCACAAATAGAAAGCAGAGTCAGCAGCCACTAAGGAAAGCACAAGTGGAAAAACTGTGGGGAGTGAGCACTGCTGGATGTTTTGATGGTGGTCCTGAGTGTGGGTCCCTACTGTAGAGAAACAGCAGTGGTAAAGGATGAAGTGAATTCACTCAAGGTTTACCTTGTTCTCTGGTTGCTTTGTCAATTTATGTTTCTCCAGCCACTTTTTGCAATGAGGGATTTTTTTGTGTGGGCAAGGGTTGAACTAACAGGAATTTTTACTATATTTCACATTAACTTTCTGGTGAAGACAAGACCTCTCTTGCATGACCTACATGCCTGAACTCAGAATCCCTCTCCTGGGCCTGCCATCTTCAGATTTAAATCCTTTAAACAAGCTCAAGTTTTCATCTCCTCATCCATATTTCCAAAGCTTGTAAGCCTCAAGGCACTAGGCCAACAACGGAATAGTGCTGAGCACAAAGATGTTTTTGTAACCACATCAGCTCAGCCCAAGGCAGATCAACTGCAGCAAACCCTGCAGATTGCTTCACCTCCTGGTGTAGTTCCGTTAGAACCTCCCATTTCTGCTAGTCCTCAGCTGATAGCAAAAATACCTCTTTCAGCTTTGTAACTCCTATTTTCTCCACTTTCAGCAAAATGCTGTTGAGAGTTGCCAGAGACTCAGCTGTGACACAGATCTATCTGAATTCAGAGGTTTGGAAGTGTTCCTTCACGCTTGTCATCTCCTTCAATAAGCACTGCCTTGTACCAAGTCTGTACATTCTTTACTGCTCTATTTGTTGCTATGGCCTGTGGTGCCAAGTTTCAGTGAGATTCTTTTGGGAGACTATTCTGGATTTTCCTTCCTTCTGCTTTGTTTATGCTCCTGGCCCCTGCAGTGTTCTCCCTTACCATCCTCCAAAACTTCTTCCCAAACAGGAAAGCACTGCCCTCTCCAGTCCCTCCTTGGCCTGAATCATTGCAGCAGAGAAGCAATGGATGGATTCCCCCTTCTAGCCAGGTGTTTCTAAAATCAGGGAGAAGCAGGAAGGAACAGATGGGACAGGCCTTGAGCAGAGAAAAGGGAGGTTTTTGGCAGGGGAGCTACAAAGGCACAGTGTTGTCAGCCCGTGTCAAACTTGGGAAAGGCACTCACAGAAGGGAGAGCAGCAGGATGTGCTGCCTCATTGCCATGGAGACAACCAAAGAGCTGGCTGGGCAGATTTAGAAATGTGTCCTGCTTGGGACGACTTTTGGTACATGTCATCTATTTTTGCAGAGATTAAAACAAGGTGGAAAAGAGGAAATGTCTGACACTGAGAGTAAAAACCTGTTTTCTTTCTTAGTTTACAGCACAGAGTAAATCTTTTTTGGCTTACTGGACATATTTGTTCTCCTCTGAGAAATATATCCTGGTTTTGATGGGAATTATTTTTTCCCCCTGCCCTCATACTTTTCTCATCAATCACTTTTGGCATTATGATTCTAGCTGCCATTTCAATGCTCTTGGACTTCTCCATGGTGTACCCCATGTGACATTCCCTACTTGCCATTTTTCTGCAAGGTCTCTCTTTGATGACCCCGAGGATCTCATACCCAAAAAGGCTGATCCAGTCTCACCATAGCACCCCAGTGGTTTTTGTCTCACATCTTTCCTACTTGATTACTGCAAACAGAAAGCTATTAGTCCCCAGAACCTGCACTTACTGCAAACACAAAGTTATTAGTCCCCAGAACCTGCACTTTGCAAAGTACAGAACAGGTAGAACTGCATGATTACCTGCAAACAGCTGTCTGGGGAATCATCCTGGATCTGTCATTCCATAAGGATTCTCTTCCATGTCCATCAGCAGTCAGCACATTTGTACTGTAGCAAATAAACAGGCAATAAGGAATTGATACAAAATACAGGCATACACTGTTTTCTCCACCTCAGCAGCTGTGGGGAGAGCAATAGCAAACTGGTTTGTATTTATTTAGGAAAAAGAGAAATTATACACGTGCTTATGAAAAATGGAGAGGCAGAGATTACCACAAGAGCAGTAAGCCATCATTACATTAGGAATAAAATGTCTGACCTTCACAAGGAAGGGTTCCAGGTGTGTAACACAGCTGGCAGTCTGTGGACTCACAAGGAACACGTACAGTTGCTGCTGTAGGAGTGGGAAGGAGATGCTGGCCAAGTTCAGTGCCCTGTTTCCACAAAAATATTTAGAAAGTCATTATATGCAGGAGAGTCAATACTGGTAACTAGATCTGTTTGTTCTGGAATGCATCTCTCTGAAGTCACCCTTCCAGGGTTGACTGCACATTTAATTCCACGTATTCCTGCTGAAACAACTTCAGAGACCCTCTCATTGAGGCACTTCAATATTTTCATGCATTTTTAATAAGCAGCAGAGTATGCTGCAGAATAAATCTGAGGTTGGTTTGAGCTGGTGTCACAAGGAGAACAATGATTATATAATGTGGTTGGGACCCAGGTGAAGTTGTTTCCGAGCCCAATAGAAAGAGAAAGGTGTGTCAGAGAGGGTAAAGAACAGCTTCAGAGAGCACAGTTCAGCTAGAGGGGTGAGACAGTATTTATACAGGTTCAATACCTCTCACAGTTTGATGTTTAGCCAGACTAGAAGGATCACCTCCTTTTTAAACATACTGAAGAAATAACCTCCTCAACTTAAACAAATAAAACCCCAGCTATTACACCATCCCAGCTGGCAAGATTCATTCTATTACCTAAAATGGTTGGGAAAGGCAAAATTAATTACTCCTCAAAAAAACAATGCAGGTTTCCCTTTCAGCAATGGAATCACAGCAATTAAATTGGCTGTTGCACCTCCTGCTTGGTCATGGCAAGTTCATCACTTGAATTTCTGAGCTGGGAGAGAAAGCCAGGATGGTTTGCAGTACGGCTTCACTTTTTTTTTTTTTTTTTTTTCCCTAGGATGATTTCAATTCAGTAGCAAAAAGCAATGTGATTCTGAGTAAGGTTACCACTGCCCTCTGCCGAGAGGGATGGGGGCATTTCTTTCTAACTCATCTGCCAGCAAAACCGGCACCTTCGTGGCTTGGAAAGGGAGGGTAACTGCTGCTGCTTCTGCCTTTTATCCAAAGTTTGTTGCTCTGAATCTCTCACACCAAATATTTTGAAAACTCTATTCCTCACACAGTGTAAAAAGGAGCAAGGGTATTTATGCACAAAATCTTGACATGATGATAGCAGAAACTGTGAAAGCTTGAGCCAGAGTTTTTAAAAAGCTAACTTTATGATTTATAAACACTTCAGGCATCCTCAAAAATGTGATATCTGCTGGAGCTAGTTTTTGGCTTTCCTGCCAAAATTCAGTCATGCATTATCAGATCAGGCTGAAGTCCTCCACAGGTTCTTGAATTATTTCCTTTTTAACTGTAGCATTTGCCTGACTGAGTTCTGGACTCAGTCGTACGTGCACACCATTATTTCTGGTTATGTAAAAATGGAAGCTCATTCAGTGCTACATTTATAACTGGCTTTGCATTCTAAATCTGACATTGCTGTCCTTTTCTTAATGTTTTTAAAAGGAAAACATTTAAGTGGAACAGGTAACAATATTTTTCACCACTTGAGGGAGCTCCTTCATTTACCTATCAGGATGTTCCCATCGCCTCTGCACATTGGGAAATTCTAAACCACACATTTAAACAGTTAATTGTAGGATCTGCTGACATATGTGAAAGTCATTGAGGATCTCAAGTGACTGACTTTAAAGACTTTAAAGCTAAGATAGAAGTTTTAAAGGAATTAATCATCCTGGTCAATAAATGTGGGCATCAGAAAGAGCCACAGCTGCTCACTCCCTAGGCTGACTGATACCAAAATTCTTAAAATAGAAAATAAATTAGAGTGACTCAGAATTAAAAGTAGGCAGTATTAATCATATCTATTTTACAGTAGTACCAAAAATGACAGGAGGACCCAGGACAGAAATAAAGAGAAGGAAAGAAGGAAAGAGAATGTCCTGAGTTAGAAGGGACTCTCAAGCATCATCAAGTTCAACTCCTGGCCCTGCAGAGGAGATCCCCAAAAATCACACCTTCTGCCTGAGAGCATTGTCCAAAGAAAGAAAGAAAGAGAGAAAGGAGGGAAACAAGCAGTGCTGCTAAAGTCAAGTTGCTGCCTGGAGCTGGGAAGGAAAGCCAGTGGAGCTGAGGGAAGAAACTGGGGTATCAGGGCCGAGGTTCCCACATCAACAATGGGAAGGACCACACGGTGATTCAGGCAGGAGTGCTCAGGAACAGCTGTGCTTGGGCAATCATTGCGCAATGCAACGGGAGGATTAGTGTACAACACTCCAGAAAATCAGGATTACAAGCACCGTGGTGACAAGCGGGGTAAACGATGCCGCTGATGAAACAATGCAGCAATTTAGAGCGGGAAGGACAATTGCAGATGATGGGCGTGAGTGGCGGGAAGCAGAGGAGGCAGTGCCTTCTCCCAGTTGCTTGTAAATAGTGGGAAGGAAGGTAATGAGAGCAGCCACTTTGTTTTCCCATGAGCTGCAGGTAAACAGCTCCAAAGAGAAGGGAAGGATAGCTGTGAAAAAGCACTGCCAGGGAAAAACCCAGAGAGCAGGGAGGGAGCTCAGTGCTTGTCACACTGCACTGCTTTGGCCTGAGAGATTTGGCAAGAGCTGCCACTAAAATCTGGTGTCACCTCTGTACAGCCTCTTTAGGGCAAAATAAGCGAAGTAAACTTGTTCTGAAAGTTACCTGCACTTTTCTTTCTATCAAAGTAACCTCATTTTCCTCCCACCCAGAGTCAGGCCTTTACTAATTGGATGAAACAGTTTCAACAAGAAGTTGTTGAACCTTAGGATATTTTCGTACATGGTGCATTGAGTGTTTTGTTGGGTTTTGATTTTTATTTTGTTTACACTTGCTTGCCCAGCCAATGCTGGCCCCACAACTTCATTGTAAATAGCTGACACAACATTTTTGGCCTGAGGGCACCACAGGTCACATACAGCCTGACCTGAAAGTATCTCTAAGCAGTACTGTGTTAAAGTCGACTTCTTAAGAACAGGGATGAGTTTATGTGAAAATTCTTGCTGCTCTCACCCATTGCATTTCAGCAATGATAAGGCTTTTAGTTTTTTCTTTTCATTTTTAAAAGTTTTCTTATTAAGCAGCATGAAAGATGAGTGATGGGATAATAGTGTGAACACACATTGCAAAATAAATCCGTTTCAGACTTTTTCACTCGGTGGCTCTGCTCAAGAGTCCCCACAGAAATTTAAAACAACTTCTGAAAGTTTCAGCAGCTACAATTTAAATGTGTGTCTGGGGTGTGTGTAAGTCAAAATAAATTTTAGTAACAGGTCTGACAGACCTGTCAAAAGTGACAGAAATGTTGTATTACCCCATTGTAAGTTTGTACCTTGTTTTCAGGTGACCTTTCAAGGTGCACCTGGGGGCATATTGTGCATAGCACAGCCCTGATGTCGTGAGGACCAAGAGGAGAGAGTGTACTTGCCAGTAAGAGATTAGTGGATAAGTTCTCCTGGCTTTGGGAAAACTTTCCCATTTGCAGTGTGAAATGCAGCTCACAGGAGGTTACTAGAGTTTGTTTGCTGGTGACGTGTTCTGTGACTCACCCTCCATCACGAGCCTGTGTCTGTCTGGGGAGAGAGAGAAAGCAAGGTACAAACCCCAGCCTTTGTCCCATTTTCAGCCCTCTGGAGCAGCCTTTGCCCCAGTTTTTGTCCCTGTGGAGCACAGCTGGGGCTAAAAGGAGAGGTCTCCACCCAAGTCCGTTCTCAGCTTCCCCAAACTGGTGAGCTGAGCTCCCACTCCCCAGGGCAACATTTGTTAGGGAGAACACCCCCTTGACACAAAACACCACTTCTTGGGGGATGACTCAAATGGGGGGCACTCCATTTTTACTTCCCTGTAAAAATACCTACCCTGGCTACTGTCTGGAAGAACCCCAGGGGGTAGGACACACATTTGTGCTGAGCCTGGGTGCTGGGGGAAGCACTTGTTGAGCAACCCGTGTGTTCCCACTGAAGGACGAGGACAGATAACACCACTGGGCCCTCCCAGCCTTGACTTCAGTGTCCTCCTGGTTCCTTTAAATAAGTTTTCCTTGTGCCTGGGGTGTGGGGAGTGGAGGGGGGGCCCCTCAGGGCGAGGACAGTCCTTGCCCATGGGGGTGACTGAGCCCACCTGGACCTTGGACTGGGTGGTCACAGCTGGGATCAATACCCTGGAACCAGGACTGATATTCCCTCAGCTGGATTGAGGCCAGAACCAGAGATCTCTTTTTCTTTCTTTTTTGCTCTCTTTCTTCCTCTGTTTCTCTCTCTCTCCCTCTTTAATTAACCTCTTTCTCTCTCTCTTCCCTTTTCCCATACCCCTTTATCCAAAACCCACTGCCTACTGCTTTATCCAGAACCCACTGTTCCTATAGCAGGTCAGGTACCAGCACACCAATTTCCATGCCAAGTGTGCAGCTTACCGATAAAACTTTGATTACTCACGGCCCCTCTGACTTCCGAGCTTTTACCAACCTTGGGTGTTCCCTCACCCTTAACGCAGGGTCACCACATTTTTGGCGCCTCTCTTCCCGCCTCGGGAGCGCCGGGAGCAGAAGGTGATACCTGAGGGTGTGGGGGGGGGCGAAGNGCTCTGGGCTGGGGCTCGGTGGAGGCGCGGGGGTGTGCGGGGAGGTAGCGGGGCAGGGGCTGGCTCGGAGCCTCGGCAGCGCTTTGGGCAGCTCCCAGCGGTATCCTCAGGCTTCGGATAAAAATCCTTTTCCTGCCGGTGTCGCGCTCGTTGCGGATGAGCCGTGGAATGACCTTAACTTTGGTTTGTGGAGTGACCTTAACTTTGTTCGGTCCCTGTCTGGTTCGCTCTGCAGGTGCCGAGGGTCCGGGTCTGCGAGATGGGGCTATGCCCGAGGGCCAGGAGTTTTCGAAGGAAAACTTTAGAGAGACGGAAGTCTTTGGGATAAGGTTGTTATCTAGTGTGATCAGCATTGCAGGCAGGGGCTTGGATTTAGGTGATCTTGAAGGTCCCTTCCAGCCTAAACCATGCCGTTTCTTACTGTTCCTCACCGAGCCTTTGGAAATGCAGAGATGAACTTCCTGTAAAGTGTTGCTTTTCTCCCAAGGCATCTTCTGATTAATTACCAGTTTGTCCAAAGGGAAGACGGAGAAGCTCAAGGTCTCTGAGCCCTTTGCGAGTACCGTAAATCAGGTACCAGCGACATCAGGGAGTTTTTGTGAGGAAATCTGTTAATGGGTTTGTAGTACTACAAACCTCACCTGCAGTTGTGGGTGTCCTCAGAGTGGGGTGAAAGGAGTGTTTACTATTGTGAGGAAGGTGATGAACATCTTGGAGTTATCCTGGCATTGTGTCTTGAATGTTTCGGTTCTAGTAGAGATGGGCGGGAAGGGCTGATGCGTCTTTAGGCTCTGATTTGCTGATAATTGCTTGGGTACTGCAAAGCTGCACCTCTGTTCATACGGGAACTAGACCAGGAAAATGTTTTCATAGACTTCCCATAGCAGACTTCGTGTTTCGGTGTGACAAAGGCTGTGCTGTGATAACTTAGCCTATCTGAATTATTAACTCTTTAAGTTAATTGTTTTAAAGTTCATGGCACACATGACTTTTCCTTCCCCCCACCCCAAGATTGGTTATTTTAAACTCCTTCTGTTGAGCTTTCACTTAGATACTGTAACCACTCTGCACTGGTGAGGAAGGAATGCCTACCTAAGCTCTTGAAGAAGGTGAAAAGTGTCCTGAGACAAGAATTAAACTTTTGGTCCTCTGTTTGAGCTGGAAAACTCACCCAATTATTGATTTGTTTTTTGGTGGTGGTTGTGTTTCTCCCCTGTATGCTATGTAGCCTGAAAGGAGAATAGGAGACTCTCCTACTAGAGGGACAAACACAGGAAGTTGAGTTCTGAAAAGCTCTGGTCATAGTTTTATTTCCCTTTTGCAGATGTGCCAGCCTCCTTATTCTGAAGTAATCCATCCTTAATTTGTTTTTTCACCAGTTCCTGAGTTTTCCTGGCCTGTCTGTAACAGCTCATCTGTGCTGGTGCACGTATGCTGTTCACTAGCAGCTAAACACATCTGCTGCAGAGTTTGTGCCAAGATGAAAAATATATCAAGCTTGAAAATGTGGTTACATACATGCCTGTGAGGTTTTCTGGAAAAAATCTGCAAATTGTTCCTGGTTGTAGCTACATCGCCAAGAGATTTTTGAGATGAATTTTATGGAGAGTGTTCTGGGATAGCAGTTTGTGACCAAGTTAAAGTCTCCTTGTCCACTTCTCACTAGCTGGAAATTCTGTTTTCAACCTGCATGTGGTGCTTCAAGTGTTCCCTGCTGGCAGCTCTGTCCCCAGCAGTGACCTTTGTCATTGGAACTGGTGTAGTTCAAACCTGATTCTCTTCCTGTTTTCCCTTGGTTTGCAACGCAGCCATTGTCTGGCCAAGCAGAACACAAGGATCCATTGAGGAAGCTGCTCCTGAGCAACAGCTGAGAACTTGACAAGGAAGGGGCTTGGCTCAGCTCAAATATTGCTGGTGATTCCACAAATTAAACCTGCCACATCTCATGGAAGACAAGTCTTGATGTCCACCTGGCTGTCAGAAAGAACTGCAAGGGCTTTTTGTAATTTTAAAGATTTTGCAAAAGCTTAAGTTATTTTAAGTAGTTATAAAGCTTGTAGGGAAAAGAGGGTGTTGTGGGGAGGTGTTTTGAGATGGTTGTAGGAACAAGTTTGGTAGGGGAACTTACTTGGTTACTTTGTTCCTGTACTGCTTGTAGTAAGGGAAAGGAAGTGTGATCAACAATAAATGACTAATTCAAGTGTGTGCTGAATTTCCTCTAGCCTCACTCTGGATTCATAATGAAGGGAAGAAAGCCCAAATTTATGTAAATGTATTATTGAACAATAAATGAGATTTTTGTCATTAATTATTTCTCTCCTTTTCTGATCCAGCTAGGTAACCATGGCAGGTGATGATTGTGTAAGGAAACGCCAGTCTGGCTCCACTGCAACCTCCAAGACCCCTGAGAATGAAGAAACACAGAGGAGACCTGAGAGCGAGAGGTCCCTTCAAAACTCAAGCAATGGTGAGACTCAATGGCTCAGCACTGGTTGCATCTCTGGCATGTGATTTTGTTTAAGATGTTGTTTCTACTCATGGTTGTGCCTCTTTGCTCCTTCGTTTCTGTTTTTCTGTCTCTGGGAGGGCTGAAGGTGGAGCTCCCTGTGTCCCAGCTGCACTGCACCCCTTCAGCAGGTGTGGGTTGTTTGGGGTGCTGTCCTGCAGAGCTTTCCCTCAGGAGCTGTGCACTGCAGTGCTTGCAGGGATCCAAAACAGTGATTAACTGTCACAGGAGGAAGAGATTAATAAGTGCTCTAAATGGTGCAAATGCCTCCTGGCAACACTTGTTAGTAGTCCTGGTTAATGCTTTTTCTGGGACTTCATCTCAATTCCTTTACAACCTTTAAGCATGTGACTTCTCAAGATGGAAGAAAATGGTCTTTAACAGGCCAGGCTAAGGTGCTGTGTCCACCTGACAGACAGGTGGAGGTAGGATGCACAGAGAGTGATTCTCTGCTGCTCTGGGATTCTGTTCATGTCAGAACATTGTTTTGTGGTCACCTTAGAAGTTATGTGGCTTAAAGTTGGCTTTGTGGAAGGATCAATACTGCCATGCCCTGTCCCTGCCTCTGTAATTCCTGGTTTATGCTGTACCACATTCCAGCCCATGGTAAGGAGGTTGGAGATGAAACTGCAGCTTGTTTCCTTTCTCTTTGTGAGATAGATTAAGCAAAAAGCTAAAGTAGGTTATCACAATGTGCCATGTGAGTGCAAGATCCAAAATGCTGGTGCCAGTGACTCAAGGAGATCATTCTCACTGATATGCTTTTGGATATCATCACTATTTCAATAGTACTTCTTTCAACTGAAATGGAAGTTTAAGTTCAATGGAAATTAAGTTTAGGACAAGTCAGATTTCTTATTGCAAATAAAATGCATTGGAGAGAAAGCTATCCCACAAACTGCTTGGAGAACTGGGATTGTAAGGTTTTGGTGGCACATAATTTTAATTGGATCAAATGGGGCTGTATTAGAAAACTGCAGGGAGTTGGTGTCTATTGGAATCCAGTGGTGCTGGGCTTGGGAGTAGAGTTCTACCACTTTAACCTTTTCATGTGTGGAAACTCCTTAATTGTGATAAATGAAAGGTAAGCAATAAATAGAGTAGTGATAATTAGGACTTGATGGGTGGGTGTGTCTGTCTTTACAGGCAGTTCATTTTAACACCTCTGAGATGTGACAAAACCTCACTGCAGGTGAAATACTGTGAGGGTGCAGCAAACAAACATCTTGGGGTAGATCTCTTGAAAGTGTCCATGTACTTGGTGGGTTGGCTTGGAACAGTGCAGTGTGGTTTAAATCCCACAGCAGGGAGGAATCCTGGTCAGTCAAGACTTGAGTGCATCTTACCTGCCAAGGTTGCTGCCAGCTGAGCAGAGGTGTCACAAAATGTTTCTTACCTCAGTGTTGGTGACAACAGGAATAACACAGGGAGGTAGGAGTAATGAATCTGATGCCTCGAGGCATGGGAGAACGATGCATCCCTTCTGGTCAGGAATTCCTCTGTACAGGGGATTTAAATCAGCAGCTCTGTGACCCAAAGGTTGAGGGTTTATGAAGCTGAAGTGTTCATGAGTTGCAGACAGTGGCCTCTTCATGTAGCCCAGAGTGCCTGTGTAACTAGGTAGGACTTTCATGACTGAAGTGGGAGAATTTCTCAGAAGAAGCAGGCATAGATGTTTTTTCTTTCTTTTGTCCTGGCCATTCTCTCCTGAATAGCTGTTTCTAAGGCATTAGTGCTGATGTGCACAAAGGCAGTGTGAGGCTAATGATCTGCTGTCTGGCAACAGCTTTTTTGTATTGTAACAACTTAATGCTGGGTGTTTGTGAGGAATTTTAGACAAAATGCATGTTTGTTGCAGTCAAAGGATTCTAGCCAGGCCAAGAATGTACAGAAGTAAATATGTAGCATGTTTGTAGCAGTTATTGCCATAGAAAAACTAAACCTTTAACATGATTACCCACCCTTGATCCTCTCTGATTATAGCAAACACAATCTGCTTTCTACAGTAAGAGCTGAGGTGTCAAGGGCCAACTGACTCATTTCCAGAAGTGTGTGAACTTTCTACAGAAGCTTTTGGGCCCTTAATCCTTTCTTTATTAAAACTCAAATCCATTGGCTGATCTGAAATTGCTTAGAGGAATAATTTTAATACATGTATTGGTTTTAGAGCTACAGTAGGCCTGACTCCTCCTTTTGTACAGTTGAGATGGTGCTGCAGTTGAGATGTTCTTGGTTCTGTAGTGCTTCTGAAGATTGTCTCATTGTTTGGGTTCTAAGATTCAAATAGTTTTTACTCAGGTACACCCCATTTTTATAGAAGTGTGGAAATACTCATAACTTGGAGATTGCCAGAAGATTTCTTCTGTGCCTTGATTTGTTTCTATCTTGTAATTATTCAGCCTGCAATTTCACTTTGACAGAGTAGCTGAACTTCAGTCTTGTACATCATTTCTCTTCCTTGAATTAGCTCCAGAGTTGTAATTAAACAACTAATTTGGTCCTGGCTTAGAGTCAGCAGATGATCTAGGTGGCAATAATCCCCTGTCAAAAGCCAGGCTTCCTCAATAAGATTAGTCTTATATGTTTTCAGCAGAAGATACATAAAGAAATATAAAACTGCTCTGCCTAATGGGATATTGGTATCAGACTGTGCCAGTCACCTGGAATGAGCATAACAAACTGCATGGACACATCTTAAAAGGCTGGAGAGGACATGGATCATAAGTGTGCACCTGAATGCCTCTAAAATGCTCAGATAGTGTGTTCAGAGCAGTAAAAAGGTGGGTTTGGAGTCTGTTCTTGTTTGCCCAGATATCAGGCAAGGACTGGAAGTGTCTCTGGAGGCTGATCTGCAAACAAGCTCTGTGGCCTATCTGTTTGTGTGAGTAAGCCTGACTGGTATTGCTGATCTTAGAAAGGGGCTGTTATCTTCCAGTGGAGGTTACTATCGATCATCCCTGGTGCAAAAGTTCATGGTGATGCACAAATTGTGTGCCTACAGAGGGATGGAGGAGGAGAGAGCTCTCCAAGGGGGAGCAATTTGGAAAGATTTAGCCTTTGCTGTATGACTCACAGCAATGAGTGTTCAGTGTTTCAACAGGCTTCTTCTTGTGGATTAAGCTGCTTGAATTGAGTATCTGGGATGTGTTTCTGAGAGATAGATCAAAAAGCTGTTTTGTCTAGGTGGATTCTGGTAATTCTAGGGGCTGTCATGTTTTGGAACCTGTGGTTTGGGTGAAGGCTCAGCATTTTCTTGTGAAGAGCCTGTGGACATGGTAACATAATGTAGAGAATGCTGGTTTTCCTTCCTGCTAGTGAAGAGGCTGTTTGGGTTCCATGTGCCTGCAGCACTGACTTTTTAAGCTAAATGCTTGCCCAGCAGTGCAGTGACCTATGGCCTGTGAATTATTTAAACAGATCATCTGAGTCTAGTCATAACTTGCCTCTAATTGCTGAGTGGCCAAATAAATTATCATAAGTAAGAATAAGGGCTCATTGACATCAAATTATTAATGTGTGTTGTATTGTAGCAATATGGAACTCCTCCCCTCTTTACAGTAGCCCTGCACTAGATTGGCTTTAATATTGCTTTGCTTCTGATAACATCTTCAGTGTTTTTGGAGAGGGAGCCTTTAAATCCAGGTGACTGACAGTAATGAAGTCCTTCTGCCTGTGTTGCTTTAACCTTTTGAATGGGAAGTTGTCTTATCAAGAAATGATAAAGCTGATTTTTTTTAGATCCCAAGCTGCAGCCCCAACATCATGTGAGTGATTCTCTGCTCTACCCATTTCAAATGTCACTGATCTGTAAAATGTACAAGAGTGGGTTGAAAAAGGGACATAAAGATCCTTTAGAAGAGGTACTTTGTCAGTCTTGTGAAATTTTAGTTGCTCAACTTCTCAACAATTAAGAAGCTTTCGCAGTCTTCAGGTGATTTTTTTATTGGCTTGGTTTTCAAAGAGAAACAAAGCTTACAATTAAATTGTTCAATAATTTTTTCTTCTGACTTTTGAACCTGCTTGGAATTTGGTCTGTACAGAGGAGTCACATTCTAAAAGGATCAAGCTCAAGACCAGTGGCCCTCTAAAGATCTTGTAAATGTCCTTGCTGGTGGGAAAGGAACCCAAGGCCATTAAATAAAAAACTTCTCCCTGTGAACAAAGCTCTTCCAAAGCAAGCCCTGCTTAAGCCTCCTCTGAAATTGGCCACTGTTACATACTAGTCTTCAAGACAACTTTCTCATGACTTTAAATATATTTTCTGTCTTCTTAAGGCATATCTCAGCTTCCTTTAAATGCAAAGATGTGCCTTCTTGTATAGTGCAGCCTTGAGTCCATTTTTCTATAATGCTATTGCAATCCCAAAGTGATACAGAGGGATCCAGGCTTCATTTGCAGGGTCCAAGGAAAGTGAAAATTTGGACTTCTCAGCAGTGCACATTTCCTTTTAGACTCAAAACCATGTGATGAATCTCTTCTCCAGTGACCTGACAGAACATAAGTGGTGTCTTGTGCAAGGGAAGTTGAGTGATTAAAGATGATGTGCTTTTCTCTGGTATCTGCCTTGTGACACAGCTGGGTTTATGGCGTGATGCAATACAGCAGAATGGGTTGGTTTGGGATGAGTTTTCTTCTACAGAAGATTTTGTGTTGAGAAAGACAAGCTCACAGGTGAGTTTGCTTTGTCATATGAGTTGCTTAGACTGAAGCCATGGAGATCTTGATTTTAAAACCTATTAAAAGATGCTGTTTTTCTAATATTTTCTGTGCATGCACACTAGTATGAGGGCAATTAAAGTGACAGGAGGATACTTTTAAATTCCAATTTGGTAATTGCAGCATCAGCAGGTCAGAGATTGTCCTCGTTTCTTATATAATCATTAGAGCTGGACATTTGGTATATGTAAAGCTGTACCAAATTTAAGGCCTTATAGTCTAAAAGGGTGTTTTATTTCCAAAGTGAGCTATGCCTGGGTAGTTTTTAATGTGAGTTTTTAATGACTGAGGCTTCAAAGGCAAGATCTGACAGGAAATATATGGTGAAAGAACTGGTTATTTTATTTTTAGCTTATCTTTAAAAGGAGATAATGCAATTCCTTAAGTCTCATGTGTCCTGTTCTCTTTGGCTGTTGTTGGGTGGCTTCAAGCAAATTTGATATTATCTTGAAGATTGGCAGCCGAGTAAGGGACACAAATTCTTAGTTTTTTGAAGGGAAAGGTTAGTTTTTCTTTGAGCTCAGCAGCTCTGTTCTGCTTTCAGGTCAGCACAAGGTGGTTCTTCCCATAGTAGTAATAGAAGGAGTGGACCAGGAATACAATTTGGAGTGGCACAGTGAGGGAGTAGAGCCCCTGAGAACATCTGAAGAGGATACAGTTCTGCTGCTTGTGGAACAACTTCATTTATTTTTCTTAATATATTGGAGGTGAACCTATTTGAGACCAGCAAAGTGCATGAGCTGAGTGGGTCAAGGGTGTGTTATGTTTTTCTCAAGTTGTTTTCCAAACTGCTGTTGTTCTGTGAATGTAACAGCACAATGAGCTTAAATGCTGAGGTGTTTGGTTGTTTTTTATTTTTGTCTTGGAGGTGAGATGCTTAGCAACCAGGAGGAGTTCTATTTTTGTAAAAATGGATCTTGGCTGCAGCCAAAATCAATGGTGTTAAGCAGTTTCCTTGTTTGTTGTTACATTAGGAGTCTGCTAATTGATAGGCAGTTGTTGCTGGTCTGTCCTTAAATCTACAGCTTGTGTAGCAGATAGGAAAAAACCAAAATTCCTGCAGACAGACAAAAATCAAAATTCCTGGTTGATCAGCAGGAAGGAGAATTGATGCTAACAGCTGATCATAGCTGCACTGAAGATAAAGTTTCTTGTGTTGTTTTACTCTTTTCCAGTACTGGAATTGGAGTCACCTCTGAAGCAGGCCTACCTAAAATACTTAAAACCAGTTGCCCAAACAGGCTGGCTGAGGCTCCTGAGCAGCACAGAAGCACTTTCTGCTCTGAAAATGAAACTGCTTTGTGTATAGAGGCTGTGCTCATACAAGGAGACCACGTTATGCACTGTGGTAGTGCTCTCAGTCTGTTTTCTTGTCTCACAGCAGCACAACTTTGGCACCTCTACAGCAAATCTGTTAGCTCATGCTTCCCTGGAGTCTTATTAGGGAATCACTTCAGTAGCTTCTTTTTCTAAAAGTGTTAATGTTGTCTTAGAAACCAAACATGCAGGTTGTAATGCTGGCTGTGTGTCAGTGTGTAAGGTGGTGCTGTAGCTATAAATGCCAAAGGATAAGAACAAGGCAAGGTTTGCTGCTATCTTTTCACTCTGACTGGTATTTTAGGGGGATGGATGCTGCTGCTTCAATCTTGATTTTCCTTCATGTGCAAGACTCTCTGTTTTAAGTAACTTTATCTTCTGTGTTGTTGTTATTGGAGAAGTGAAACACCAGCTGGTGCTTGTCCTAAAACACAACTAGTCTGAAGTGTCTGACCTGTGGGTGTTGTTCCTCTTGATGTCACAGAGGCATCTCAGATGTGTAGTTTTTAATGTGAAAGAAGGACGGCATTTGAGGCTTTACCTGTTGGCCAATGGTGTTAGTAATGACAGATTACATTGATGGCATGTTAGTCCTGCCTGTTTGCTTGAACAGTCAAACATATTAAGGAGTACAGTCACACTGATATCTAGCACTTCTCCTGGGGGATAAAAGGAGTGGGAATAGCCAGGTTTGAACACAGGATAACTGTCCATTTTGCCATTCAGCCTGTCTCAGAGCTGATCATGGTATTTTACTAGTAGCTGTGGCTGCCTTGTCTGTTGGCGATGTAGAGGCCTCCAGACAAACTAAGCTTAAGTCTGGTTAAGATAAAAACCTGATAAAAAAACAGCACACTTGGAAATGACCTTC
>VYZP01022067.1:0-39406 GCA_013400635.1 Hypocryptadius cinnamomeus
CACTGAGGAGAATGAGAAGATTTACTTGTGAACTAAGATATTCTGAGGGATGTTCTGGAGAGCAGAACACTATTGATTACATTTACAGGAGCTATAAAAATGCTGAACTACCTGCCTAAAGTCCAGCACAGGTTCCTCCTTTTCTTCCAGGCTTTGCTTCATCTTCTTGGGGCAAAAGAACTAAGAACTCCTTCATACTCCAAACCTCCTCCCAGTTAAAAATGTGTATGTAAAGTGGGAGCAGTATGGAGCTTGACCCCAACAAGCATGATAAAAAATTTCTTGAAGAACTTCAGGATTCTGTTAATTTTTAGAATCCTCCACCAGGAGGACTGCACTCATGCAGGTATAGGCTCTGTTCCCATTGTGCAATGCATACCTAAAAAGCTATGGAAAGGACTGGAGCTCAAACTCATTTTTCACAGGTCATCTTTTGAAGTATGTTCAAATGCAAGTTTGAGAATGAAGTGGCTAGGACATTATGTCAGCTCATCCATCTTCCACTCCACTCCCTTTTCAAATATTTAAATTTTTTCTGATGGATGTCCTGAACGTTAAGACATTTCCTTAAAGAAAAGTCATTGGGCATCAGCAGCTGTGGTGTCTTTGCATTTCAGAACTAAAGCCCCGCCACGTCCTTCCAGTTCTGGGCAGCTTCAAGTGAACTTTTCTTTGCAATGCTGAAATAACACAAAGCCTTACAAATGCTGCCTCTGATACCCTTGTTGGCACGGGACAATAATGAAGGGCACTGTTTATTTCCCAATTACCATTAAATTGGAGCTTGAACACCTACCCAAGCGTGCCAAAGCAGCCACTGTTTCCAAGCTACCGGATCAGTGGGCAACAAGTCTAATAAAAGCAGGAGAAGCTGTAGCTATAAAGAAGCACTACAAAAATAATGCCCTCCAAGAGCACAGACTAGGTCTGTTTTTGGGGGTAAAAGCTTTTCCTGCTGATTTCTAGCCTGACTGTGTTTAAAGGCAGCAGCATGGTCCTGCTGTGAAGGGTGCAAGAGTTCCCTTTGTGCATACGTAACGAGCTCGGGTGTCCTCAGTTGCCCACACTGGCCTGGCCTGCCCTGACCTCTGCCTTACTCTGCTGAATAGCAACTTCCTAAAGAGAGGCAAGACAGGAGAAAATAAAAGCAAGCTGGGGGGGAGGTGGGGGGGTTAAAAAAAAAAGTCACCTGAATGTACAAATGAAACAAAAACCACATTTACCAGCTATTATTTGAAAAGTGCATCACAAAAATAATAAATCAAGCAAACACTATTTACATGCAAATACTTGATCTATTAACTGCTCACAGGTCACTCCTGGTCTTCTCTCTAGAGTAATTACTGGGAAGGCTTCTGACAAAAGCAGCAAAGTGTATCTTACATTAGTGATTGTATTTAGGCAGAATATTGCTACACTACTTTCCTAACAACCTGCTAATGACCATTTCTCCCCAGAATCTATGCAGCATGAAGCACACAAAAGCAGAAAAACTAAGGTGGAGCAAAAGAAAAATTAATTAATATTTGTATTACAGAAACCCTCTTCAGACTCAGCAATGGATTGGGACATATTAAAATATAAGCAATAAAAAAATTGGAACCTAATCTCAAAGAACAGGGTCAAAATCATTTTTGTAGCAAGATTCTAGGAAGGAATAAGTGGGAACAAAGTAATTCAGAACAATGGAAGCAGTAAGCGAAAACATAATTGTAAAGGCCATGATTGAGCCCAGGCCAAACCTTCTGCAGCAAAAAAAGTCAAAGCAAGCACTAGAAGAAGCATAAGGGTTTTGAAAGGCTGTTGGTGGGTGTTTACTATTTCAGCTGAAGGGCAACAATGAAAATCACTACCCAAACAACACATATTGCACAGATTTCATGTGGACAAAAGGGTTCACTCTCAAACTAAGAATGACCAGATCTGGCCTTTTACTATGAAGTAAAACATCTCATCCTCTGTCAGCTGAAGGTACATATGCCATATTCTTCAGATTTTCTTAATCTGATTTGGTTTTTTGTTCGTTTCTCAGAGAAATTTTTACTTTTTTCTTTCAAGACAGAGAGTAGACTTACTTGTAAATATATGCTGTACTGAGCCACAACTTAAAATCAAGAGAAGCAATGATCAACTTGGCTACACTTTTCTTTGCAACCAAACATTATTTCGCCCTCCACTCCTGCTTTGTTCATATATCAGGGCTTCCTATAATCCATATGTTCTTTGTTTATAGTCATGCATCCTTCTCACGTGCACTCAGGCCCCCCCTTTCAACCCTTCTCATAAATCAGTGCTTCTGAACTAGTTCCCACCAGTGTTTTTCACTGAACTGATGTTCCACCCTCAAGTAAAGGCTCACTTGGTTATGTGAACTGTCCAACAGCCCCTGTGTCAGCTGCAGTGAGGATCACACATGACAGGGGAGCTCACCCCTTCTCTATCCTCCTCATGCAGCAGTCTTTCTGCAGTGGACCCTTAATCTGCTTTCATGGGGGTTATACTCCATGGACACATGACAGCATTATACTAAGATTTCTCAATTCCAGATGTAACAGCATTACAAGCATTAAAAAAAAAAAAAAAAAAAAAAAAAGAAAAGAAAAGAAAAAAAAAANGAAATAAAAAGGAGGGGAAAAAAAAAAGAAAAAAGATGAGGGGAAAAAAGAATCTGGTCTCAAACCTCACACCAAAGAAAGCAAACAGAACCTGGCTTAGAGCCTTGTGACTCTACCAGCTATTTACACCTCCATCCCTCTATGATATTGTTAAAACTTCAAATCTAAGTCACCTGCTTTAGATGAATGACTTGTTTCCAAGTTTCCAACACAATTAATCTTTCTGATGGCTTTCTCCCTCCTTTGCTTCTATGAATACTAGTGAGATATTCACCAAAAATCCCCACTTCACTGCAAAATCAGTGACCTGCAATAACCAAAATATCTTTACAATAGGAACAAATAAACTATGTGACTTGCAAAAAAGTCATCAGCTACAGAACTGGCTCTCATGTAAGTGACCTGCTGTCTTTGGAAGGAGTCTGCCTGCATGAAAGGACCTGCACTGACTGACTTTGATGAGCACCAGGAGAGTGACAGCTCTCAGGCTGACTGACTTCATAAGTCAAAGTTAAGATATTAAAAGTCAAGCCAAAGCCTATTAAAACCTCATAGAAGCAAACTATTTCTCTCTCAGGGCTAACACCAGAAAAACTCCCTGTACCCTCAGCTCACTCTTTGATTTTACACTGAAGTCACCAGTACAGAAGGAATTTGCATTAAATATTTCAGTTTTGATTTACCAAAAGGGAGAGTGTGGAACATAAAAATATTTCTATCCATTTATTCAGAGGCCCCTAAAAAGTCTTCCCATACTCCAGAGCCCACACACACTCTAGGCTTCCTATTCAGGGACTCAGTAGGAAAACTGTCAACAAGCTAACTCTTTATATCTCTGTGGAAATTAGAACTATTCACTGGCAGACTTTAAAAGTCTCATGGGAAGGGGAACTCTAGCAGCTCCCAGCTCACAAAGCTCCTGAATTCTCATGGGACCCTCTGCATTTCAGGAGCATGCCTTTCAAAATCAGAAAGTATCTTTAGAGGCTTCAGATGAAGCCACCCATCTCTGCATCACTTGGCATAAACAGAACAGACAAAAGCCCAAATCAAGCCACATAAAAATTATGTCCAAAATGACAAGTGTCCTGTGGTGATGGACTTCTGCTGGATTTTTCTGGCTGCTAAACGATACTGTCAGTAACTCTTTGAACATGAAAAGATCTATGGAAGCCTAGCACAGAGACTCGATCAATCCCCAGAGCATGACAGCTCTGCAGCAGGGGGTGGACCAGTCTGAAACACAGAGGTGAAGCAATCTATTCTCAGGCAGGCAGAGTTACTGGTACACAGGTTTATTTATACCTTCCAGGACTTTTGTCCAGCTCTCAAGCCATATACAGAAATTATGAGGTAGGTAAAATACTGACTGATGGGCAGAGAGCGATAAGGGATAGAAAAACAGAAATCATAAGTGGATGGCAGGACATTAGTAGTGGGTGACTCATCTTATTTAAAAAAAAAAAAGATCTTGTTTAATAATCTGAGTAAGGAGCTTGGCAAAAACCTCAGAAATGTACCAATAAGGTCTGCTGATGATAAAGTGAGGCACAACCTTACTATCAAAGGTAAGCACAATGCAAATGGGCCTTCAGAGGGAATTGGGTGAGCTTGAGATCCAGCATGAGGCAAAAGCAAGTGGAAATGTAAAATACAAGGCAAAATTCTCAGTGATTAAGGGGATATGCTCCTGGTGGAAGATAAGCAAAACCTGTGTTGGACTTGGTTATGTACTACTTGAACACAAGTGACTATATGGCACCAGTTTAATGCAGCCATGAGGTATTTGCAATTCAGACAATGAAATACTGGAATTCTTTTACAATTCTGATCATCAATATTTGAGAAACTAAAGCTCTGGCAAGCCAGAGTATTGTATTTATAAAAGGAGAGGAGACAGAGGAGAACCTCATCTCAGTACAGGAACAGGGCTGCTCTCTTCTCATACAGCATGAGGAAAAAGAGATTTAAGATAGGCACAGACAGGACCAAATGGGAAAGGGAAAAAAGAACAAACCCACACAGCTATAGTGTATTTGAATTGAATGCTAAAATGTATCTGCAGTACAAGAGGAATATGGAGACTTGAATGGCTTTCTAACAAAAGCACTGGACATAAATACTAACAGCATTTAAAATGAACCTTCTTTCAGGAGAGCAGCTCTGTAACTCTAGGAGTATAACAGCTAAGGACTGATTGCAATGATTTACTTCAATCCTCTATTTCTAATTACATTCAAAAAAGATTGAAAAGTCAGATATAAGGTTGCTGTTGCAATCTTCAATTGCTCATGTGCATTGTGATACAGCATTTAGATGATCACACATTAGTTTTTCCCCCAGAATGTTCACTGCAGTCATCCAAGGGGCAGGTATTAAAGACATCTCTGCCCTTCCCATTCAACATGTACCCCTCAGCCTCATTATCCAAACTTCCCAGTGAGTACAAAGAATCATAGATTTCCTTAGAGACATTCCTACAGTGCTGTCAGAATACACATGCATTTCATAAATGCAAATGAAATAATCCCTACCTCCTTCTTTTAAGAATAAGGGCAAAGATTACTCCTGTTTTGTAGGCAGGGAGATAAAATAGTGGACTTGTGTCCAGCATGAGCAAAAAATCATGCAGCAATAACCCTTGTAGGTGTTGACATAAATGCTCCCATCTTTCTGCAAATCAAACCCCAGAATTACATGCTAGAGACAGACACTGAAGAAATTGTGATTAGTGACAGCACTGGAAGGTCCTGATTCCAGGGAAATCTCCATCATTGTACAAGAACATCCCTGACAAACCCAGAGAATGAGTACAGCTCTTCAGGAGGTATTCAGCTTCATTTCCCCAACACTGTCCTTTTTCCTTCTGCAACCCTCTGCCTCATTCACTACACACCTTCCAAATTCTGCAACAAATGAGGAACAGACAACAGCTTCATTCCCACATCATCGTCCATCCTATGCACTGATTCGTCCATCCTATGCCCTGTGGAAAAAATAGGTTGTAATCATGTTATTAAAGGCTGTATCATCATGCCTTCATGCCAGGAGGCCAAGCAGGGGTTGCCCAGGCAACCTGACTTCTTGCATTTCCCAGAGCATGACTTGTCAATGCTTTCTAGCATCATCAGTGTTTAAAAAAAACCCAACAACAACACAAAGAGCACCTCCAATGTCCTTGTGTGGAGCTGTGGCCATCAGGAAATTGTGGGTACCCACACATGCGTTGCTGCTCTTTGTTGTGGGAGCTATGGAGGGAACCTCAGCAAGCTGAGCAAGCGATTTGGGCAGCAGGGAGGGGTGAAGCAAACATTTTAGGAGTGGATTTTGCAAAAGAAGAGTTCTAAGAATGAATCCTTGGGCTTGACAGCTTGCTCTGGAAGGAGGGGGAAGCATATGATTGCAGCCCCTTTGGTCTCCATGCTCTAGCCCTCCTCTGTTCTTCCTCTACAGAATGTTCTTCCTCCATTGCTTTCCCCCAGTCCCTTGCCTCTTTAAGTCCCCTCCAACTATCTTTATTCTTTGGTCCCACACTTTTTCAAGTGTCTTATTTCCTCTCTTCTCTGGCCACTGATCCCCTCTTACTGCTCTCCACTTCCACTTGGCTCTCGAGGTCTCCCTCCTACCCTTCACATCCACATCTGGACTCACCAGTCCTCTCCCCTCTGGTGCCTGTGGGCTGGGGAAATGCCAGCAGCACCAGGGCTTGCTGCCAGCCCTCTGCACATGGTTCTGCCCTGTAAAGCTGGCTCCTCTGGGAGCATAGGTAGCACTGTGCACAAAGAGCCAGTGTGCCAGCAGGGCACAAATCAACAGGCTGGAGCACAGCCAGCAAGAGTCTGCAGAGGACTCAACCAAGAATAATTCAAACTGAAATAGAGGCTGACAACCCCCTCTCCTTTTATTTTTTTTTTTCCTTTAAATTTTTTACCATATTTGGCTTTTCCCAGTGGCATCAAAAGGCACATTCTCAGTAGGCACATTCTCACCCTTTTCCCCCGATCCCTCCAAAACCTGATACTGTCAGATATCACTGCTAGCTTTGCTAAGGATACAGTCAGGGCATGCATGGGCTCTCCTCTTCCATTGCTGTGTACACAGCCAGGAGAAGAGGACCTAACTGAACAGTTTTGCTCTTGTTAATCACTATCATGTACAGCACATCCTGAAAGAGTTGCACAAACTCCACCCGTTCCTGCTACTGGAAAACACGGGTCCAGCAGGAGAAACCCAGACCCTCCTGAAACTGATTTAACATATTTAAGAGAACAACAGAAATCACTGGTTGAGTATTTTGTTTTTTAAATTTTGAGATAGAAATCTCTGTGGCTGACACACAGCCTTCAAGCAGCACCTTGAACTTTTAACTTTTAAACAGTTTTAACTGCATTTCCCACATTTACCTGACCACCCTCTGGGAGCTGCATGGAGCATTTAAGTTTAGCACCATTAAACACCCAAGAAACAGGATCTGGCAAAGGAGGACATCTGGCAGGTTTGTACTTCACTGTCACATGGAATCACCTGTATTACAGAACCAGGAAACTTGCTTTTCTTCTTCAGCTAGTACACTCCTCATCTATCACAAGCTTTAAACCATTGGTGTAGTGATAGCTGTGATGGTCTAAGGATATGAGTAAAGCTTTGTAGGGAAAGAGACCAACTTTCAGACATAAAGCATTTTCACCCTTCCCTCTGCTATTTACCCAGTGGAAAAGGAAAATGCATATAACTACATAGATTTAAGCCTCATGCTTAGGGAAAAAATATACATAGCAAAACAAAACAGAAAAACAGCTTATGTTTAAAGAAAAGTAATGGCAGCATGTTGTTCAGCAGCAAGAAAGGTGAAAGAGACTTAAATTTTTTTCTTCAAAGGGAAACTCCCTGAAAACCACAGCTTTCCTAACTGCAATGCACACACATACACACACAGAGTACTTATCACCACTGTACCCCTGCATCTTCTCCATGTTGTGCCCTGCATGCTAAAGTACTGGAATCTATTTGGCTGCTTCACCTTTGCTGTCTGTCCACCTTTTGTGATTACATCAATATTATTTCTCTAAGCTCAGAAGGGAATTTTGGGAAGGAACAGCTATAACCTCCCTGCCCACAGGAGCACCGCTGGTTTGTGTTTCCATCCAGAGACGAGCAAAAAGAGAGCTTTGTTTTTTCAAAGCTGGCCAAGCAGTTATTTTCATGTTAAGGAAGACCTGAAATGTCTCCCCACACAGGGGAAGCCAAAGAGAACTGCCCAGAGGTGGGTTTCCATGGGAGCATCACGTGTGACACTTGGGTAGCTGCTGATACAGTGGAGCATTTCCCAGGACACCCAAACATGGCAGGGCTGGGTGCTGGTGCAGCCAAGATCAGCTTGCAGCAGAAAATCTGTTCCAGGCGACAAACAGACCCTTCAACCCCACACAAAGAAAGAGAATGCATTCCATAAAAATAATGAAAGCCAGCTAAAGTGTAACACACCTTTAAAAGGTGTAAGGATGGTTGGTGCTTTAGGATTTCCAATTCCCCTGAACACTCTTTTCTCCTGTTTGTTAAACAATCTTCATACTTATCATTTATGATTCTAAGGTCAAAATTACTGTCCTACAGCTGCACTGAATTGTATGTTTGCTTCTCCTTCTACCGGGAAAAAAGGAAGAGATGGTGAAGTCTCTGGAGAAACTGGTAGTGAAAAACCTGTACTGAATTTATATTGTCAAAATATTTAATTTTCTCATCATTGAAGCTGACTTTTTTGGGTAATGCTTTGAAACATTTGTCAACAAAATTCAGCAAACCTGTTTTAAAAATGACATTTCAATACACAGTTGAATAAAAATAATTTCCTTGATGCAAAAACAGATTTAAACTTTTATTTCTAAAAGAGGGCAAAGTTTAAAGCCAACTGGTGAAATTTTGAGTCAAAACATACTAGGGGTAGTTTAAGCAGGTCTAATTCACCTATATTTCTTAAGCATTAAAGAAGAAAATGCAACCACATAAACCTAAAAATCTCATTATAAAGGCAAATTATTCCTGCCCAAAATCACAAAGTACACCAAGCACTCAAAAATAAAGCCACTTAAAGCTGCTGAGGAAAAAGGTCCCTTCATGCAACCAACATCATCCCTGGGACAG
The DNA here is from genome assembly GCA_013400635.1 of Hypocryptadius cinnamomeus. Taxonomy (NCBI): domain Eukaryota; kingdom Metazoa; phylum Chordata; class Aves; order Passeriformes; family Zosteropidae; genus Hypocryptadius; species Hypocryptadius cinnamomeus. Next base: position 8,757 of record VYZP01022067.1, read on the forward strand.
GCTACTGAAGATAAGGGCAATGTAAATTTACAACACTCCAGACTGCTATCAACACCCCTTGTCTCACTTTAATTTGTTTCCCATGTAAGCACCCTCCCACTCCATCTTGCTGGCTGGGCATTGCCCATCAGCTGCCCACCCTCATCTTCTCCTGGCAGGGGTTGTTATGGCAGCTGCTGGACCTTTCAGCTGCAGCTGGATCACTGTCTGGACTTTTAGTTGTTGTCTTTAGAGAAATCTCCCAGGAGAGCACTGGCAACCACTCCAACCCAAAGGACTGTCAAAAACAGCAGATAATTTTTGCTTCCTTCACCCCCCACCCCAGCTCACACATGGGCCACCTCCCCATGGAGCAGAGGCCCTACAGATGGTTAGTGGCACTCTGCACTACAGGCAGTGTAGCCAATGGACAAGCAAAAGCCTTCAGAAGGCAGTGGAAATGGTGTAATTCTTCAGAAAGGAATATCAGCCTGCTCACTGCTCAGAGAGCAATTCAAAATTAAATTTTCTTGCATCCCAGAAATACTTTGTCCTCTTTTCATATCAAGTGCCAAAATAGGTGTATATGAAACTCCTGTAACTCCTGTAATGATCTGTTATATTGGATACACTAATTTGATTGGTATGTATGAGCAAAATTACAGTGGGATTTTCAACTGGAAGGGACTGCAAGTGAGCAGTTTATCATTTAAATGCATTGGGAGTAATTCAGTCACAGGAGGCTGTTACAACAATGCAGCAAGGAATAATCAACAGCAACACAATGGCCCCTAACTAGAGCAAAACAGTTTCCAGCCCTTTCAGATGGAAAACAAAGAATAAAACAAATCGCAAACAAAAATCCCTCCACACAGATAGGAAAGCTCAACAATGGGATAAAGGGAAAACAAGGGATATCTGCACCAGGCTCAATGGCACCCTTTCTCCCAGACAAGTATCAGTTTTTTACCCATTCCATGCTAGAGCAACTGTGGACATGTTATTACAGCACACAAGAGCAGAGAAAGGGCTCCTTCTCCTTCCTCACCGACTGCAAGATACAAGGCCTGCAGCTTGATCACATTCTTAATTCAAGAATCCTACTCTTTTCCTGTCCTCACTCAGACCATCAACACCCCCACGCACCCAGAATGAGAGAGGTGGTCATTCCCTCAGTAATTTGCAGCTAATCTTATTTAATTCTTTTGGTACTGCTCCTCTCTTACTTTTCCTACAGAAACGCAGCTTCCCTCCAGGGCTGCATCAGAAAAGCCTTTAAGTGTGGGGCTGCAGAAAGAGTTTAAAAAGTGAGGGAAGAAATAATAAAAAGCCCCAACAATCTCATCATCAACAAGGAGGCAGAAATGACCATGTTCTGAATCATTTATAAATTGCAAATGGTGCTGTACTGACAACTGCTATATCTAAATGTATTTGCAGTCAGAGGATCCATAGTACCAAGGAGTGAAATAATGCTCTGTTTTTCCACATGAAAGGGAGTCCCCTCCTTAAACAGGAGTGTACTCCTACCATGAAACTGCTGAGAAAAGTAATCAGTCACAAATAACAGTCATAAAGCCATTTTCACATTTAGCATTCCTCCATCGGCAGTATCATTATACACGGCTTAAATAAATCCCTCCAGCAGACAATTGTGTCTTTATTATTTTCCTTAAAGGAAACTCAGGTAATTAGTTTGTTCTTTCCCCTAAAATATGTTTTAGGGGAATTTCTGCAAATTCAAGAAGCTGACTGGCAAAAGCAAAATTTAGGAATTGGCTGGGAAACTTAAAGGCCAATTGTTGGCTCAGTGACCCATCCATCATTCCTCAAGATCCATAATTTATCCCGAGGAAGACCTACAAAAATGAGGTGGGGGGGATATCAACAGGTTAATGATGGCTCACACACCCCTAATGCTTTTCAAAACTTCACCAGAAAAATGGCATTTATACTGCAAAGCCATGTTGTGTGATGCAGATCCAGGAGCTGTAACCCCAGACACACAATTACATGCAAGCCAGCTAATTACCACCGGTGTGCTGACTGCACCAAAAATCACACCAATGATCTGGGAATGTATCCCAGAGATCCTGAACTGGGCTTTCCATCCCTCACTGATGGAGATTGCTTTATTCATTAGGCACTGATGTTAATGGTGACAGTTTTCTACCCTGGATTAAGCCTGTTCCAGTGCTGACTGACACCTTTAACACTGATTGACAGAAACTACAGTTACCCCAGAGACCTTCAACAAGGATCAGCCAAGTACAGAAACATCACATCTACCCACTGCCAGAGCTACTGGCTGAGGTTCCCCTGCAGTCCCTGGGGTCAGAGCAGCTAGCGCTGGAAAAGCAGGGGAAATGTTTCCACCATTTTCTGACAAGTGGGTAGTCTGATACAGATTGCAAATGACAGTGCAAAGTGGGTGTTTATGGGCAGAATCAAGCCTGTGAGAAGGAAAAGGGAAGCCTGAACCAAATCAGACAGGTGCACTGGGGAGATAAAGATCCAGAAGCTCTTTGCCTTTGTTGTAATTAGACAAACACACATACACACACGCACAGAGTCTCTTCTGCACAGCAATCTGCAAGACAGGATCTTGGCTTTTTCAGTGACAATTTTGGTGATGAGGAGAGCCAGCTCTTTCTAAAAGAACCAGTAAACCAAGGAATTGATACTTCAGACTCTCAAGCAAAAACTGCACCCTACCACTGTCACTTGCAGCAACCCTCCATCCCTAAAGCAGCATCACTCAGATGATGCAGGAGAGGAAAGCAAAACAGCTCTTGGAGCAAAGCTTTAAAGAGAAACTCTAACGTGGTTTAAGTTTCCCGTGGGGCTGGCACTTTAGAATAGGGGGTTTGAGTGCTGCTGCTTCTCCAAACCAACAGAGTAAGTGTTGGGTGATGGGCAGGATCCCAGCAAGCAGCTTCCTCAAAACACAGTTTCCAGAGGCACACAGAGCTGAAGGCGCACTCTTGTAGCCATGGTAAAATTCTTCAAGAGATGTCTCTAAAGACACAGGGCACTGCAAGACAAGACTACAATTACTAGGACTGTTCAACAGGCCATGTAGTTTTTAACACAGTGCTGGAGTTTGGAATGGATTTTCAAGAGCAGAATGAATGAATGAATGAATGAATGAGATGATTTACAGGCAATAAATGTATAATTTAATTCTGGGCAGTGATGCCATGTGCAGCCTTTAGAGAAGAGCTGGGGGATTTGCAGTTGTCTGTCCAACTCACCGGGCACCACTCCTTTGATGTCGCTTTCTGTGTTCATCCTGTTCTTGTGCGTGAACTGAAGGATCAGTTCCTTGGATGCCTCAAACTGTTGTGTAGCCATCAACCACCGAAGAGACTCTGGGAAAATACTTCAAAGAGGGAAAACAGGTTAGGGTTGCTTCCAATCTTTTGTCAGAGGATGGACTGGTAGAGTTTTAGCTGCTAATTTAACCACTCAGAAACTACGCAATTATTTCAAAATACAGAAGAATAACTTATGAAACAAAAAAGAGGGAAAACAGATTCAGAATGTGCAAATTTATGGTATTTTCTTTTACCCTGTTTCACAAATCATAGAGCAAGTATCCTATCACATGGAAATACGACACATTGGAATTTTATAACATATTACAGGTGCTCTGTCCATTAATATAACTTGAAAAAAAAGAGAGGAAGATGCAGCGCTGTCTGCAATAGACATTTGATGCCAAGAAGGGAGTGAATGAGATGAGCAGATCACACATGGTAATTAAGAGCAAAGAAAGAAAACAGCTGACAGAAATAATTTGGGTTCTCTTTTAAAGACAGATAAAAGAGAAGAATTACTTCTTAGGATAATAAGCTTCCCTGACTAAAGATAATATTTTGTTAGTTTTCTTAAAAACATATACATGCATACAGTTAAAAAAGTCCATTTTCCATCCAGTTGTTTCTTTCAAGTGCTGATATTAACCAGATTAATGAGCTAAACTGGTCACTCTCCCTTTTTTTTCCTAAATGAGTTTATTTTAATACAAAAGAAATACATAGCTCTTAGAACAAACCCCCCAAACCTCCCATACTTCTATAGACATGAAAACTTTCAGATCTTACTCTGGTTTTTATCATGTTAAGACCTTGTTTTTACTACTCTTCCAAAAGACCTTACTGAAAACAAATTTAGCAAGTACTTTTAACTTCAAATACATAATAAAACCTCAAATTTCCTTCACAAACCACTGATCTTTGCTGTGGATGCTGCCCAGTTCTTGCACTTCTAAGCAGTTAATTGCACCATTATCGTACTATCTCTTAGGCCTGATACAATTTGGAAGACACCTTAGCAAAGCCTCCAACTGAGATAGAGAAAGTACCTTTGGAAGAAGAAATAAAAAGGAGAGAAATCAGGCAGACTGCAATCTAAGTGATATCAGCCAATAAAAATATATAACAACTATGATGACAGCCATTCAGCTTGACAGCTTATTTACTACCCCTCGCACTGCACAGATGATTTGGCACATCTTCCAGCAGAAAGTCTTGTAAAGAAAAAGCATTTTTTTAAAGTACTAAGAATTTTTTGAATGTAAAATCTCTGCATGCTTGGCCCTGCCGAGGGTACAGCCTCAGCCTCTAAATCTATAGGTTTTAGATTTTCAGCAGTCTGCTTACAGGTTCCAAACAACAAGTCCTGTGATGACCACCCACATGCAGGGAAAGGAAAGGAGCCACAAGGATGGGCATCAGAAGCTGGGGACAAACATGTCTCTTATCTCCTGGGTCCTGCAGGTTTCTCAGACTGGAAGTGCTGAAGTCTAGCATCTTTGAGGTGCTCCATCACTCAGTGTGAGCAGGGAGAGGTTCCTTAGGGACACTTAAAAATCTGTGGGCTGCCTTGAGTCCAGGTCATCAGTCCAGTCACATTCAATAAGAACTCCCATGGTCACAAATTCTCAAACAGTGTGACACACGAAGTCTGGTTGCACCCAATGGACTCCTATGGCCAGAGTAGAATTCCAGTCACGTTCAATAAATCTCACAGCCAGATGCAAAAGTGTCACTTACAGAGCAACAGGAATGCAGGTTTTTGGGTTGCTGGTGGTAAATACACTGTCTGTGGAAGCACACACCAGTAATACTTACAGTGTGAATAATACAGCCATTGACAAATGCATTAAATTGAGAGATGACTAAGTAGCACTAAAAGTATGATCACAAACTCAAGCTTGCTTTCTGAATTTCCTGAAGAAGCACTCAGTATTGCTGAGTGTTCGAATCTTACTCAACAGACGGTGAGAAAGGAGATAGGTATAGCCCATCGACAGTTCCAGGATACAAAGGTGAAGCCTCCGCTGACCTCCTTCCTCAATTAAGCTACATTTTAATGTTTTCTTTGAGGGAAGGGAAAAGGTAAAGTTACAGGTGATGTCATTTCATGTTTAGGTTGGAATTTGGGTGACTTCAGTCATTAGCATATTGGGGGGTGTGTAAAAAGTAATACATATTTTTGAGCTAATGTCACAAAGTTCAGCTTTTGGCCACCTTTTGGGTCGTTCCTTTGGCTTACAGTTCCCATCAGCTGCATTGTTTTAAACAGAGCATGACCACAACCCCTCCGTGCCACTCCATCCTTTGTTTCCTGTCTCCCTTAGAGCAGTACACCAAGCTCCCTCAGTGTCCCTGCTCCAAGGTGTGCAGTTTGTCCCTGGTGAACAATTTGAACCTGGTGAGCCAAAGCATGCACTCCTTCCAGCTGACCTTTGGTTTTCAGTATTTTCCTTGCACAGCTGGCTGATAGCCTGCTACCTCCTCCATCAGGAAGGAAAGGGCCATGCTTTCACAGTCATGGAAAGAACAGGGGGTGGGGCAGGGTTAATCTTTCATCTCCTGTTACACAGGTGCTGCTGCTTGGGAGATGAGAGGAGGATGACTGGAAGGAACACTGGGAAAAAAAGATCTTAAGTTTGAGAAATCCTAACAGGAGAGAAGAATCCTTGATGAAGACCAGGAAGGTACCACATGTAGCTGGAAAAAGAATTGTGATTCTGTGCAGATGGATGGAAAATGGATGCCCATGGAAAGGCTGTAATGTGTTGTCAATTAGAGGTCTGCCTCAGGTCAACAAAGACAGTTATTGTAACTTTGTGTCTTGGTGTGAGTAAATCCTATCTAAAAGCACCAGAAAAGAACCAGCCACCTCTTCTATTTCTTCAGTTTTGGTTAGAGTGAAGCAGGAGTTTATTTCAAATTATTGATGCCTTTACTGGCATTCATGGCATCATCCTTTCTGGAGCTTCCTTTGTTCAAGGGAGAAGAAATAAGGTTTCTGTATAGTTGGAGTTCCCCTTCCCTTATGGCTCTAATACACACACACACTTGAAAGGAGTCTAACTTCTGTCAAATTATCTTTATACACCTGTCACAAACCCCTGTGCCCGCGTCTGACTTACATGGGTGCCTTTCTGCCCTTCCAGAATGACCTAAGAGCCCAGTACGGGTATCTGCTCCACACTTTTATATCCAAACCCATCTGCCCATCCCTCCCACAAAAATCTGCTGTCTCCCCCTTTTTCCCCATCCATGCCCAGCTTCCCAATCCACTCAGCCATGCACCTCCTGGGGACTGTATAGCCTGCCATGTGCATGTGGCCGACAGAAGAGCAAAACCATAGGTGGGAAGAGGGCTAAGCCCCAGCCTGGAGGGGCAAACAGCACTCTCACAGCAGGAGATGAAAGTAAAGAGAGTACAGAGGAAGGAGGAGGCAGTGCACGGGCTATTTGCAGCATCTGTTGACTCACTGCTTTGGGTACATGATCGGGAATTAGCAAGCAGTGCAGTTTTCCAGTTCTTCTTTTATTACCAATCAGTTAGTTCTCTTCCTTTATCTGTAACACCCGCTGCGGGTCCATGTTCCATTTGGAAGGAAAGAAAGAGATAATAAAATGGTAACACTTCCCAGAGAATATGCAACAGATGGAAGCGAAAAGCCTAAGAGAAAAGTACATACTGTACTGACAATATAATTAAAGAGACATCCCAACCAAGGTTCATTTCTGCAAATACAAAAACCCTGGGCAGCACAAATCCTGATCCTCTGGTTATTACCACTACTTCTCAAGCTGCTATGTTCCACAATACATAAGTGGGACTTATTTGCTTGGTTTGTCTGCCCTGCCCAGCTAAAAAGTCACAGAGCTCTTGCAGATTACAGAATAATTTTTAGTATTTCCTGTCCCTTTCAATGTCACTCAGGAATGATCTCTCAACAAGAATGTGTGACCCTGCCAAAACCACCTGAAAAATGTGTGGCCTCCAGAAGACTGCTGAGGGATGCCCGTTCTCCATGCCATCTCCCATGTTCATTAGGCATCTCCATACTACTGTACCATACTTTTTGGACACAAATGTCTGTAAATATTCTGTTTGATACTGTGTTTTATCTAGTGGTGTACACCAGGTATTCCTGCTGGTGGGCATTACTACATGAAGCTTTGGAGCAGACCAGCATGTGTATAACACACAGCAGGTAGGGGAGAGAAGAACAGAATCATAGATTAACAAAATCCCTCTTCATTATTCATCAAGATTAACACTGTTAATCAAGAGGAGGCTATTTAAATGTTGTATGTTTGAATACAGGGGTAACCTCCCACCCCTGCTGTCATTATTTTCAAGGGACTTGTAACTCTCCTGAGTGCACATTTTGCCCATGCTGAGGCATGTCTACCTTGGGAATAAGCAGTGAAATCCCCACTGAGGGTTACCACCATCAACACAGGAGGGCTCCGTAACAAGTTACAACAAAAATATAACTATTACATACTGTAACAAGTTTTTACATGTTGTAACTTGTCAGGCATTACAACTAGCAGCCTAGCTCGCCATGGTAGGTAACAAGCTTGGTCCTGCACAGAGTAGTGGCCTTTTTACTAATTTTTCTCAGTGTACAAGAATGAAATATTTTAGACTTGTTAGTGTTCTTATTGTTATGGTTTTGTACAACACTACTCTCATAAGCCTCTGTTGTCTTATGCTGCCACTGCGTGTCACTATTAAGACAGAACAACAAAGGAAGATTTTTTGGAACGTTTATAAAGTCACGGTGGAGATGGACCTGGCACTATTCCCAAGGTGAAAGCCATCCTACTTCTCTCAGACAGCTGTACCAACACCACAGTGCCACAGACAGAGAGGAGTGGGACCGGTTGGGAGCGGGGAATTCCTTGTAGGAACAATCCCAAACCACTGCCTGGCACAGACCAGCCACCCAGACTTCAGCATAGCACGTGCTAATTTGGGCAAAATCAAGTCTAGTTCAGGGCTGACTACCTCACGCATACAAAACATTCAAGTGTGCTTGTTCCAGGGCTGACAGATGTTATTTGTAACTTTTCTTGGATCAAAGAAACCAACAGTGTCAGTCCAGAACCACAACATAGGTATTAAGGGAAAATATAGCCATGCAGTCACAATCTGACAACAGCTAGGCTGGGATGCATCCTCTCAAGAACTATGTTAGTCCTTAAAGGGGACGTGACAGCCAGAATAATAACAAAGTACAATTTCACCTCAGTGAAAGGGGACTGTCTCCCAATTGCCCACCGTGTTGCAAGATGTAGCATATGTGCATGCTACAGCAGATTATAAAGTTATACTTTCTTATTTCAAAGTCAAGCTTTGCACAAGGTGAATGAAAGACCAAAGGGGAAGGCTCATATGTATTGTGAAGTGCACACAATTCCCGACAGTGGGAGCATCTCCCAAGTCCAACATCAGGAGCTCGTTGGCAGGAGGAAGAAATACTTACACCCAGTAAAACAGCATCAGCAGGAAGGGACAGATGATGATTGCCTGGAGGACCTGCCAGTCCCTGCAGAGGGCAGCCAGCCCAGGCATGAGGAACTGCCCCGCCATCTCAATGAAGCTCGCCACCATGGTGATCATGAACCGGTGCCCGGGAGGGCAGAGCTCTATCCCTGAAACACAGAGTACACAGACAATCAGCCCCCAACAGCAAAGACACCCCAGAGCATCTCTAGGAAACTTTAAGGGAGTTCATGTCCTACAGGAGCTTTGGTCAAAGCTATGCAGAATCAAATAAGTTTTGCTTCTTCCCATATTTAGGCTGTAGAGAAGCTCATTAACAGCCGTCTGTGGTGCAAACATTGCAACTTCCATATACCTGTTGTATCCTCTCTGCCAGACTTCAGCCTCTGCCTAGAGAAGCATTTTACTTAACAATAAGGTGTTTATTATTAAAAGGGAATGTATGGTCAAACACAAGCCAAAGATCTTGGCTTTTCACACTTCTCAGAAACACCACCTGCCTTTCCAAACAGTTTGCTGGGAGGCAGAAGAGCACAGCTCTCAGCAGGATTCAGGCACCCAGCTCAAATGGGATGCCACCTGTCCACAGCTTAATATGCTCTGACTCAGCCAATTCCAAGCTGGATTTTGCTGAGCGTGTTGTTTCTGGGTTTGCTTTTCCCAATAGCTTATCTTGATCAACTTTCAAGCAGGCCAACCTCCCATCTGTCTTATCCTGCCCTCCATCCTTCCTTTTGCTGTGGGGCAATTTACCACCATCACTGGTATCTTTGGTTGCCTCAGCTGTCTTGTGACAAGTGAGTAGATAAAACTCAGTTCACTAGATCAAATGTTTCCTTAAACCCTGAATTCTTGTTAACTTTATTCAGTCAGAAGATGAATTTGTCAGAATCACAGCCTAACAACAAAATTTTGAAAAGTCACAGCAGAAATAGCAAACACAAAAATGGGACTGGCTTGTGCAAATTTTTTCACCAGTAAGACTGTAATAGAAGCCTCTATATCATACTTCCCATTTGCCCACATTCACTTGCACAGACTAATACTTTAGCTCAATAAACCTGCCACAAATGTTAGGTAGCACTTATTGGAATGCTGATTCAGAAAGAGGCCTGTAAACATTCGTGATATGTTGCTGCCAGCATTGTCGCTTTTCTATGGGGTGTTTCCTATGGTGGTTTTAAATTAGAATTTAATGGTTATTAAAATTTTAACTGAAAAGCTCTAAGAAAATAGGAAGAGATGGCAGCTGCTCCTTCATTCACTCTCTAACCTGCAGTTTGCATTTATCATTGTAACATAGATTTAAACTAATTGACCAGGAACTAGCTTGTAGATCAAATGTAGAATTAAACACCACACATTTTGTTCTCTTTCTTTTCAGCCAACACAAAAACTACCAATTGATTTTTGCCAATAAAAAAGGAAACTGTATCTGTTGTCAGGCAGCCCGAATTTTCATTAGCCTAACCACAAACACAGGAGCTTTGAAAACAAAAAGGGGAGAAAAAGCTCTCAAAGACTCTCACATACTATAAAAAGCTTTTACATTTTAATTTGGTAAAAAAGATTAAAACACAGAGCTCCTTATGACACTAATATGGTTTCATTCTTACTAATGAAGTATCCCAAGCCTAGGGATTTTTTTGTTGTTCTATGCAAAGAGGTCACTTCCGTTTTATTTCTCTAATCTCCAAATATAAAGTGCTTCTGTTTGTTTTTCTAAACCTTAAAGTAACAGTTACTCACACTCCAATATTCCTTCATTAAGTACAAGGTCGAGTTTTGTTGCTATAGAAACAGGAAGTCTGCATTAGATATGTAAGGCTTTAGTATTTCAATTGCATTGCTCAGGTTAGTATCAGGTAAAAATAAAAATAACTGAGATATCAACTTTTATATAGTCAGGAAGCAGTGACCAAATAATAAAAGTATATTTTATTAAGTCACTGGTGCACAGTAAAAAACTCTGCATGCAGCAGTTATTCATTGTATAGAAAGGAAATAGCTTCAGAGATTGTTTAGCATCTATTTTCTTCTCTGGATTATCACATGCATATGATCAGTTTCTGCCCTTTCCTCTAAAAAAGCTGCAGATGACAAGAAAATAATCCCTGCTCTAGTTGGGCGAGTGTGACTTTCAAGCAACACCAGCAGCATATGAAATACCACATCTCTGTTGAAATGCTTCACATATTAGGACAGCCTACTGACTTTCCAACATATCTGGCTTCAATTTTATACGATAAAAGATTCAGCACTGCAGTTTTTAGCAAGCATCTATCAGTCAGCCCTTTCCCACCTCTGCAGAAAAGCCACCCTCTGCAGCAGCCTTGCCCTAGCAGCAGGACAGGCACCCAGCTGATGCTCACACTGGGGCCTCGATGCACCCAGGCACGAGGCTTTTGCGGCTGCAACAATTTCTACCCAGTTCACATGACAAAAATACCAACTCAGATAAAATCACTACAAGACTAAGATCAGCTTTACCCATGGCAAATCGAGCAAGCAAGTCCCAGCTCCCCAAATCAGTGAAAAAGTTTCCATCTCAATTACTTTGTGGAGCATGGAGCAAACCCTCGTCATACAGACGGAAATTATCATCAATACCAAAAACTGCCAGATACATCCATTCGCTCTACTTGGAAAATTTTGTGTGGGCAAGGAGACATGCATATAAAGGATTTTGCTTCCTTGCCCAGCATTCCTACTCTATGCAGCTCAATCAGAGCAGCAGATCCAACTCAGAGACCTAATTTCCCTAAGGCCCAGGCAAGTGATCGTATGGGCAAGATGAAACCTGTATGCAAAACCATCCTGCAGCACTCGGGCAGTGAGATCAGACATGCTCAGGACACATGGGACTGACTCTCTCACAGTCAATAGGGACTCAGCAACAGTGGACAAACAAGCTGGATCCAGACAACCCCTAAGGCGAAACTGCTCCCAGCCTGAAGGCAGCTTACTGCAGGTGTGATCCAGACCTGGGCCCCACAGGCATCCCAGGCACAGGGCACTGAACACATGAGACATGCACAGCATATTGCACTTCTGGCTGGGAAATGTGGAAACCGGGTCCTGGGGCCACACATGTTATGCCCACGAGCACTCAGGCTTGCTGGGGTGTGAGTGAGGGAGCTACTGAAGAAGCTCTGCAGCACCCTGGGGGCTCAGCCCCACTGCCTTGTGCAGGAGGTCACTGCCCTGGGCATCAGCAGAGAGGCATGGTAGAACCACAGGTCAGACAACAGCTTAACCATGCAAATGGAACAGGCACTGGTGACAAGAGGTACAAGGACTTTACATCAAAAAGGGCAAAATGTCTTTGCTAACAGCTTCTCTCCCTGGCACTGGGATGGACAAACTGGGCTGGTATCCTTTACAACAGTTTTCAGGCAACCTCTTCTGAAAAGAAGATGGGAAAGTGAGATAAAATCACCTACGCCACAGCCTAACATCTGAAATGCTGTCCTCTCCCCTTTCCAACTGGTTTTTCTCTCCCGTCCTCTCCACCTGCAGCAGAAGGAGCAGTCTAGGAACATACAGACAGGACAGCAGGGAGAACTGCAGTGTTACTGGTTAACATCAGCTCATGTAGCCACAGAGCATCGCCCTGCATAGCCCACCTCCTCCAAATCCCACCAGGCAAGCTGTCACTGCCATGGAGGGACTAAGATCCACATCCTGTCCTTTCTCACTTGATCTTGCACTTGCACACTGGCAACAATCTGTTTCAGATTTCAGAAACCCTCTCATTTTTCTTAGAAGGCTGACATTTATTCTCAGAATATTTGCTCAAGGATGAAAGGCAAATACTTCTATTTAAAAAAAAAAAAAAAGAAGTTAAGTCATTTGCAAATAGCATATCAAGAGGAAAAAGAGGCTACATTGCACTGCTTGAACAACTCTCTAGCATTCACTCACCCATCTCCAGACCCAAAACACAAAGCAATTCTTGTTCTGTAGCCCAAATTTTAGCTCCATCTGAAACCACAAGGTAGCAGCTTTTTGTGCCTTTCCAGTGTTGTCTCCCTGCACAGTTTCCATCTGTAAGCCACCAAGACTGTAATTATATAGGAGTATCCCTTGGAGAAAATGGCCAAGACAAAGCACCTGCTGGCCAACAGCTTTCACACTGAAAAAAATCCCCAAGGAGACAGTCTGATTCTAGATTCACACTCACGTTGCACATTATATTAAAAAAAAAACCAAAACCAAAAAACCCTCCAAAACCAAAACCCCCCAGTTGTTGTCAGTTTCTCCCATATTACTGCACACCCAATACTTTTAATTCCTTCCATCTTAGCACCCCTCTGAGATGTTCTTCTTCTTCAAAAGGGAGGAAAAAAATGAGACTCAGGTGAAAAACACTCATAATTTGAGAAGGATTCTCTGGCAACGTAGCTTTAGGTATAAAATGTGAAACCAGAAATTCCCAGTGGCAGTAACAGCCTACAGCACCAAGGCTGTTTGCCTCAGCCCCAGCAGTTGCTCTGCTCAGCCAAAAGTCAAGCACAGGATGTGACCTTGAGAAAGAATTTTGCATTTGGACTCTGCTTTTCATCAGAGCACAAAAGGAAAGAATAAAACCTCGAAGAGTATTTAGTTTCCCAAGCTGCTCAGCACCTCCAGCACGTCCCACCACCTCCGTGCTCCCTGAGGTCACTCTTTTGGCACGATGAGCTCTGCCACCTCCGCCACAGTGATCTTGAAGACTGCTGGGAGGTGACCCTGGCCCTGCTGCTGCTGTGTTTCCTAATTCCCACCAAGCTCTCTCAAACCTCTGGGACCTTGTCTTCCTCCAACACTCTCTGTGGGATTTGCCCTCTGCTGTAAACAAATCGTCTCACTGGATTCTCCTAGAATAACACGGCCCCCAAGCTAGCTTTTGGCTAGCTGACCAGATAAAATTGCAGCAAAAACTATCAATAACTCCCAGACAAGTTTGCAGCTGGCTGCTAGGGGGACAGGAAAATAAAAACCAACATAACTGCTTATATACACAAATTTCCCCTTGGTTACTAGACACAAACTTCTAAGAGCTGCAGCCCTACCATGGGCTACGTACAGTTCTGATTCAGTCCTGGCTGAAACGGCCCAGGCTAAGCCAACACTCACTCCTGCATGAATTTAGACAAGGAGCACATCATCTTGATTGCCTTTGCTGTCACCAGAAGGAAAGAAGCATCATGTGTAAATACAGTTTATTAGGGAACAGCAAATGAAGTAACTTGTGGAAGTAAAGGTTATCACACACACTGCAGTGCACAGACAACCACCAATTGATGTAAGCACAGGACAGAGACAGAGTGAAAGGGAAGGAAAAATCTAATTTCCTCTCTGGAGAAATCCAATCCACTGCCAAGAAAAGAGAACAGTAATAGACTGAACCTCCAATGGCCGAGTAATAGCATTATTTTCCCCTAACAGCACATCAGGACAGATGTTATTCTAAAGTACACCTGTAAACTGACACAGGTGCTCCTTCAAAGGTACTTTTCTACACATCATCAATTTGGTGAGAGTTCTTTTAAACAGATGCTAGCCCACCATTTAATTAACACATTTAATATGCGTCAAATCAGCCGCCTGAGCACTGACATAAGCTGAGCTGACAGAGCCGTCAGGCTGGCACCAGGGCAGGCAGCCAGCATGACACCTCACCAGATGTGCAGCAGCACACTTAATTTCTGACCTCAATAGATTGCCTGGATCTACCCTATGGAGCTATCTTGATAGGGAAATATCTAATCAGAACAGAATTCTTTCTTATCAAAACTAATTCAGATGACCATTTGATATACAAAGACCAGGACAGTGCCAAAACTGATGCCATGCAAAATACCCTTTAGATGCACTGTGGTGCCTCACAGAGAGGTATAGCATGAAAAAAGTAAATATAACTACACCTCTCATGCAAACCCAACTAAAAAACAAGGTGCAACCTTCCCTCTCTTTCTACATGCCTGACTTGCTTCTGTAAGGCACAAATGAGTAACACACCATCCCTATTTCAGGCCTGGTACTACTCCACTGCATCAGGGTATTTTAGGAGGAGCTCTCTGACCTGCAGACAGTCTGTAGCTACCCACAGGTGGAGGGTTTGGACCACAAGCATGGAGCCAGGTTGGATTCAATGCAAGGTATTTATTCAACCCTCATTATCTCAGTTGCAGGAGCTGTGGACTTCCCAGGCACAATGTATATGCAGCAGAGCAGGGCAGGGCAAGGCTGACCTCAGCTCCTGCAGGGACAGGAGACCCTGAGCAGAAGCTGCCTGACCAGTGTGTGGCATGCAGAGATGTCTGCAACCATACCCTGGATGCAAGCTGTTGTCCAAGGAGCATCAGTGGCAGAGAAAGAAGCACATGTCATTCCTCCCTTCATCCCATGGCATCTGCATTTGCCAAGCTTTACATTGCACAAGACAAACAACATCTTACAAAACAGATGGCTGGCTGCATAAGAGACCTTTAATACACCGTGCTGCCTGCCATATACAAAGTAATAAACACAAAGAAATGTTAAATCACATTTGAGGTGCTGCAGTTGCCATCTATCCTACTTCCAGAGGAAAGCAGCAGCAGCAGCATCTCTGCCGCTCCCAGCCAACACTGACTTTTGGTGACAGTTCCTGGATGTGAATAACAGCATTCTGAAACAACACAAGGAGAATGCCCCTGGAAACCTAAACAGCAGTGACAAGGAGCATGAGAAATGAGTAGATACAGAACACACTAATTTCAGTATAAAGATGGCTTAATTTAAATGCAATTAAAAAGTGATTAGAAAGCTTTACCATGACATACGTTTTATTTATGTTAACTGTCATCTATAAAAAAATTTCTCCCCCACCTCCAGTCTAAAATTTCCTACCCCCCTAAAGATACTCTCCAAACCCATATAAATGTTTGATTATTTCTGAAAAAAACTGAGATTGCACAGAAATATATGGGACTCTTTCTTGTTCCAAAAAGACGGCTTTCTCTAAAGGAAATGCACAATTGGTCACAGCAATGCTTTGCAAACCTAACACCTCTGCTGTTCAGAACAGCTGGCGCCTTTTCTCTTAGCAGGATCTAAATCATTATTGGCATCTTTTTGACAGGAGTGTATATGAGAGGAGCTGAAACAAAAACTGATGTGAGATGTATCAGAGGAGCTCATTTTCTTTGATGCTTTAGTTGAAAGGGATCCGCATCTGTATTTGTTAGCGAATTTTCAACAATATTGTAGCTACTTAAGAGCAGAAAAGAAATTCAATAGCTGGAAATCTGCACTTCTCCTAATTTATCAACTGAAAAACAATATTCCAACAGCAGCTGTTTCAAAAGCTCAGTTTGTAACCTCCAGATGGATGATGGTCCTCAAAGAAGTAGGAACAAAGAAATAACAGCATAACACCTTGTTTCAGGTCAATTAATATGCTTCCCAGCTCACTGAGACAGCAGGGCACCCCCTCTCTCTGCAAGCACTGATCCCACATGAGGTGCTCCTCTAAGGAGGATTTTTTCACCATTACCATCATGCTGTTGGATGAATGAATAGATGCACTGAGCCCTGGATTTGAGCACATTGTCAGCAGAACTGCATATTGCTTACAAGAATTTGACACGGGAGACTTGAGTTGGTTGCAGCCTAGCTTATCAAACAGAAAAGACAAGAATGGAAGAAAACTAAGTGGAGTACCAAGAAATGTACTTGGTGGTTTTTAGGTCACAGTAAAGCTTTGCCTGCCCTGCACTCCCTCCCTCAGAACAAAGGGAGACAGCTTGTCTGAAGCACCTCACATCCAGAGGCACAAACCCTAGAAAGCACCTTGCTCCTTTCACTTGTGTCAACTTCACAACAAGCCCTGCATAGGACTACATACACAGAGTCTAAGCAAACATTGGGTGCTGTTTATTAAACTCTCATAAATACAATTGTAACCCCATACATGTGTGCATATATATAAACATACACACATATTTATGGATATATCTGTATATAACTGATATAATTGTTATGGATATAACGCAGACATAACTGTAAAGGCAAAAGCCCCTAGTTCCTTGATCTCCTTGTGATGTCAGAAGCAATCAGTGGAAATTAGGGTGATGCCCTGAATAACCCATCCCATCTCAGGGGACGTGGATTGCTCAGGTGGCATCAGCACGTCGGAGAGAGCGCGGAACACGGCAGCGCTGGCTGAAAGCGCGCACTGAGGGCCAGCAGAAGTGCAGCCATTTAATCCAAAGCAACTAGTGAGCCTCTTTGTGAAAGGCTGTCACACATTTGGACCCCAGGGCAGCCTCGTTTTTAAAGATTTATGCCAGGCATTCTGGATAGATATTTAATGAACACTGTGAAAAAGGAACTGCAGGGATGCAGAGCCAATGAGCTGGTGTGTTTTGGGTGCTCTAAGCAGCACGTGCATTCACTGCAGAAGGAGGTGCCACTCAGACTAAGGGGTGACTTTTGCATTAATAATTCTCTGGCTCCAGGGCTTAGCATTAACCCTGACACAGGTCTGGGGAAGGCAAAGGCAGGCAGACAGAACTGGGACACTCTCCCAACAAGAGAGAACCATGCTAAACACTGCACACAGCCACTGTGCCTGAATAAGAACAGGAAGGACAGCCCCATGTCAGATCTTCTCTGATTTTAAGCCCATGAGGATACAAAAAGAAAAATGAGGCTGTGGTAATGCATAGATGGTGACAAAACTTCTCCTGATATAAAAGCAGATGGTGCACAGTTAGAAGTTGTACAGATATTGTTTTTCCTCTTCCATCTCCCAATGAGCTTTTATCTTCCAAGTAACATTTCCATAAGGAAAGAAAAAATATATTCTAGGGAAAAAAGAGGAAAGACCAGTGAAGATTTCCTTTTGGTCAACTGATTGTAAAGCGAAAAAGATATGACATCCAACCTTGGGAGAAAACCTGCTTCCTGAAGCAATGAAAATTCAATTTTTCATTCAAAATCAAGTCGTCAGTATCTGGTTACAGGCTTTTACTCCTTATGTTAAATGCATGATTCCTGTACTGCAGAGAACACTTTCCACCACTCTGCGCACATGGAGAGCTCTGTACGGTGGGGTCTGCTCGTGGCTGGTTTGTGGGCGGTTCTGCAGCACAGAGTGTGATCCACTGGGCTCAGTGATGGTGCACAAAACTTCTCAGGGAAAGAGCATTCCCTTTCCAGCCCTCTCCAAGCACATTTCTTCAAGCCAAGGGTAACTCAGCAGGTTAGCACCTGTAGGTGCACACACACAGAGGTGAGCACAGTGGAACATCCCTCACTGTGCTGTTGTCACATGCAACATAAAATGACCTTAGCATTGCCAAAGCTTAAATTTCTTCCTTGCTATCTTTAAAAATACCAGACAAAAGCTTTTGCGAAAGCTTTTTCCCTGTTAAGTACCAGAATTCTTTGATTTGGTAAAATCTGATTAGACAGTGAAGAACAATAAAAAGGGAATTGGCATTACAATGCCTCCAGCATCTCATATTTGCATGTAAATTGCTGTGCTAAGGATGTCTGTGCAATAGCAAACCAGACCACCCAGAAACATCCATTGGGATTCAAAGTTTATCCAGAATCAACCCTGTAAAATATGTGAGTTTATTCGAGAGTTTCTCACAGCCAAGATGAATATGTAGCTTAATCAGTTTCAAATAGTAATATCTTGTTAAAACTGGGGTAAGAAATAAATGTTTTTGCTGAATGGATGGAAAGCCTCCTATTGCTTTGCAATAACTTTGGGAAACAGAAAGACAATGTTTCTTCACATCTTCCTTCCATGGAAGCTGGCAAGTAGGCTGGGAATAGATGGATCTTCCTGAGTAGAAGCCATCCTCCCATGGCTTTTCTGCGGTGAAAGACCTCTTTCAAGAAAACTCCTGCCACTTACAGAAGAGTTCAAATATGGCAACACTTGCTGAGTCGTTCCAAATAAAACTAGAATGAATTGCTGAGCTAATTAATAGCCCAACATTAAAAGGAAACCAAGCTCCTTGGAAAGAATCCAGCTGCAATTCATGAAAGCGGATTTCACTTGTTTCGATTACAGCAGCAGTAGACTTTGTACACATCACAGCTACGGCTAAAATTGTGAAGATATCTGCCCATACCCACACCTTGAGAAATGAATGACTCCTAAGCTTCTCTTAGCAACACCTAACTATTTCTCTATGTGATTTTCTGTTTCAAATGCAAGCTGCTGTTAAGTGGAGCTGTGCTGTACCTGTGGTGGAACAAAGCCAAAGATAAGAGCTGTGCATAGAGGTAATGCTGTCTAGGAGACCACCCAGCAGAGCCTGGTGTAGACTTCACCTTGCCTAGAGACAGTCAAGCTGTACTCTTAAGGTCAGAGGATCTTTGGGAGGTTGTCTCTGCAGCAAGTTCTGCCACTGACTTTGAAAACAAATGCACACTGCAAGCAGTTTCTCTATTATTTGTATTTTTATCTGTGCATCAATACTTTGATTGCTTATAGTATATAAATGGCAACACGAATCTTATGTGCTGTTTCCTATGCAAGGGTTGCATCATGTGCGGTGTTAGGTCATCCCTGCTAAGGGAACAGTTTCAGGTACTTCAAAAAAACCTCCCATATTTACCACCCTTTTTTAGCAAGAGAAAAAAATGTATAGAAGGTGGGAGAGTGAGAGAGAATGACAGAAAGAAGATTCTGATCATGGGAGGGGAGAGAGACAAATAACAGGAGTGTCCCTGGCTCATCATATCAGATTTCCTTCCCACACTCAGCTTTGAATAAATCATTCAATTTCTCGACACAACAGAAATAATTCTGCTACTGTTTCCAAATTTTCCTTTGTATCTTCTTGCAGAGCCAGCAAGGGAATAAAAAAAGGCTGAACTGGAAAAGTACAGGAGGTGAGATACAATTTTCAACTTAAACACTAGCTTGCTTCCTAACCATATTCAACCACATAAAGGAATGTGGGAAACTACATGAGAATTCCTATCCACGAAAAAAATGCTGAGAGATGGGAGGAAAAAAGCCTTTGTGGCTGATCCTGCCTTTCCTGGTGTGACAGTGGATCCTCAGCACCCCCATGCAGGGCTCAGACACCACCACCTCCCAGGCCAGGTCCCTGTACCTGCAGGCACACAGCAAACCTGAGCACACTTGTGGGCATGTGCTCCTCCTGGCATCAACAACACAGGAATGTGTTAGGGGCTTGAATATTTCCCAGATCAGGTAAGCACACATCCAACAGAACAGGAAACACTCTCCACGACTCCAGAGCAGCACCATGTATATGGCTCAAGGGCAAAGCATCCCCAGGAAAGGAGGACAGAGCCTTTGCCAGACCATTCACACAACAAGCTTACAAACTACTTCGTCAAACACTTGTGGGAACAAGGAGGAACTGATCTCAGGCTACAAACCTATCTAACAAGTTGCACAGTCCAATTAGGAAAACCACCTTGTAGCTTATATCCAGATTTTACCAAGTTAGCAGCTAAAGAACTATATCCAAAATGTATTCTGGGTTACATGGGAAGTAAGCATAACTAAAAGATCTGGTTTTGCTGAAACACGGACTGTGAACACGTAATTTGAAAAAATAAAATTAATGTTCACTTACATTTGTATATATTTACAGAAGCAGAGAAGACAAAAACTGCTCTCCCATCCTGCTGAGTGATGTTTCTAATCAAAATTAGGATTTCTCCAGACCCCTAGAGAAAGCTGCTGCACAAAGCTGTCCAGCACTGGACAGTAAGCAGGTCTCTTTACACATCCCTGTCCACTTGCATGACATTCCCAGACACAGGGAAAGTTTAATCACTGTTTTCTCATCTGAAAACAGGGCCACAGCCAGAGGAACTAGAAAACTTGGAGTTCAGGCTGGAATCACTGAGCACTTGGTCTGCTCCAGGTGGCTCCTGAAGGCTTTCCATGGGGAAGCACCTTCCTTCAGCATTGTCTGCCTCAACGCAGAACACCAGATTTAAGCTCAGGTTTTTAAGAATGGAGCCTTCTCTTATTATCACTATCTGCTTATTTTAACAGCAATATGAGGCTATTTTTGGCTATGCCACAATGAAATACAGAATTTGGAAATCAGAGCTATAAAATTAACAAATAAACAATTCAGTTAAGCCATTTCTTCAGCCACTTCCTCACATTTATAATTTAGCCAGATGTTTCACACGGAAGCAGGAATATCTTTTCTACCAAGACTTTGAATAGACAGAAATAAACAAAAAAAACCTTTTTCTAAATAAACCAACTTCCTTTCCAGCTCTTGCCCAAAGGAGAGGAAATGTCAGACATTCACAAAGGCTGGGTGACATAACACCCTAACTTGCTCCAGATGAGTGAGGTGCCAGATATCTGCACCAGAAATGACAAATGTGGGAGCAGCCCAAGGCACATAGAAGCTGCCCAGCTTTGTATCCAATCTCAGCACGGTGCCAGGAGAGGGCACAGGTACCCCCTTATCCCAGAGCAGAAGCAGGCAAGGGCCCTGTTATTTTGCTCACTCTGCCTCTTGCACTCATTGTGCAGAACCTGTGCACTGGTGGTGAAATAAAAAATTACCTTTTCATGAAGAAAAAAATTGCAGAGCAGCTAATTAACTTTTGCCCTCTGTTTCACTCTGCAGGAAGAGACTCAGCTCCCAGGGCACTGGGATGGGTTCTCATACAGTAGAGCTCACTCCCCTGCCCTCACCTCCCTGCTTGTATTTTCCAGCATTCACTGCCTGAGGATAAATTGCCAGTAAATACAGTGGATGGGTACTCCAACAACACACAACCAGCCTCCAACAGTTTCACTACCAGTAATGAGTTTCCCTCACCCCAAAATCCAGACATCAACACCTGCACCTTTGTCTACATAGAGTTAAGTAATTTGTATAACCTTCACCCTGAGGTGGTTTTTCTTTTAACCTGACCAGGAGCTGTTGCTCAGATCACTTTCCACCTGACTGCTGTAGGGCTATAAATAACACATCCACAACACAGCCTTGTACTCACATGCATTTGATTAAAATAACGTCAACTAAAAGGCAGACCACCTTTGAAATGGGAACAAATGGATACAGAAGGGCTGAGGAGTTGAAAGACAGAATTTCTGAGCTAGTTACTGTCAGGCTGCCATCTCCATTGCTGGTCTGGTATCACCAGCAACGTTTCTACATAAACACATAAACAAAATCAAAGCAGAAAGAAAATACTAAATTTTTAGGGGGTGTAGAATTGAGAACAACACATCAATATAATAACAACAATACCACCACCACCCAGGGACAACTTAATCACATTAATATATTCACTCATGACTGGCAGAAAGTGATATGCCAGCCCCTAAAAGGAGAAGACAAACACTGGTAAACAAAAATGGAACAAAGCAAATCATAGCCCCTGCCTTGCCCCAGGCTGGCAGCGCAGTTCACTGGCAGGCTGGAGATGGCTGAGCCTTGTCACTTGTGGCCTTCCTCCTTTTAAGGGAACTCAGCTTATAGCTGATTTTGGAACTCCAGATATGAGAAATTGGAGGCACTGATAGGTTTTAGGCAGCACAACTTGGTTTTAATATTGACCCGGCTGACTGGCAAAAATCCTCTGCAAACAGTAAGGAAGATTGAGATCTGAAGTGTGGCAGCAACATCATTTCCAAATCCTTCTGCAACACAGGAAAACTCCCTGTGCAGTTCACCACACAGAAGAGAGAGAGGAGCAAAAAATAACCAAGCTGTGCTCAAAGAAGGAAAAGTGTAGGCGTGCAGGGCTTGCACTGATTTATTACTGGCTTATCAGTAGCTAACATATAAAACCAACTATAAAAGCAACAGATGTAAAATATTTCCTATTTTAAAAATCATTGCACACTCTTCCTTCCTAGAAGGTACAAAGACTAAGAGCTGACTTTTCAATTTGAAAAAATGCCTGCACAACATAACAAAGAGGGAACAAAATGTTAAGAAGGAAGGAAAAAAACCCCCAAACTCAGGCTTACTCTCCCTCACCTAATCATAAATAACATAACAAGGGTCCTTGCATTCAAATGCAGGTCCTAAATACACAAACTCTAAATTTCATATTTTGGGGAACTGAATTCATTGAGAGGCATGCAGAATAAATAACAATGTTTGAAATTGTTGCTAATAAGGACATCCTCATGTCTAAATATTAAAAATATTTATATCACATTTAAAGCTCGAAGCCTAACAATTAATTTTCATACACCACATTCAATTGCCTGTTAAAAGGATCGTCCCTTTTACACAGTAGCCAATTATTCATCAACCTTCTAGAAACATTCAAAGAAGGCACAATTCATTTCAGAGACAGATAGGAAGTTGTAATTATAAATATATCTGGACTTAATTTTTTTTTAAATGAAAAAAACAAAACATGAGGCAACAAGACACCTAACTGGCCAACATCAGGATGAGCTCCATAAAAATAACTTTGGGCATGATTTTTGATATTGAAAGACCTATACGATCACAGCATCTGCAAACATTTTCAGCTAATGAAAGCATGCCCAGAAGGAGTCTTACATTAAAACCACTCCTGCAGCCTGTGAAACAAGGACCTGGACCCAATGCTTCAGTTATGTTTCCACTTAGTGACTGACCACACTATTTCTGCTTCACAAAACATGTTGGATGTTAAAGGAGCCAAACAGATATTTGTACCACTGCAAGCATCACCAAGTGCTATAGACAAGGCTTAATTAAAACAAGAGTACAGTGTATATCCAACCACCCTAAGAACACGTTTCTCTTGTTTATATCTCTCAGCACCAGGTATTTCAGATCAAACAGGAGAAAGCGTCTCTGTTCCAACCCCTTCCTTCCATGGTTTCACACATAAACCACCTAATGACTGTGTGCTGCAGCACATGTAGTCACTTAACATTTACCCACACTTCCACTACCTACCTTGTATCACCAAAGGAGCCTAACATAAAAACTACTGACTGTCAAAATATGCATCAATCTTTTTGCTTAGGGGCTGCCAGCTCCTGGGACTGGGTAGAGCAGCTTTGTACAAATCCACTGCAGTACTTCCTTTCCAGCTCAGAATAGCAGCAAATTAAAAAAAAAACAAAAACAACAACAAAAAAAACCCCCAAAAAAACAACAACAAAAAAACGCCCAAACAACAACAAAACACCAAACCCAACAAAAAACCACACCCCAAAAAACAAAACAAAAAAAAAGAGAAAAAAAGAAAAAAAAAACCAAAAAGAAAAAAACCCCATTATCTGAGATGAGATGGTGAATTTACCTAGGTATGAATGCAGCTTGTAACACATCTTCACTGTGAAGTAGTCTGGGTTTCTCTTTCACATCTTGCCAGAAAGGTGGTAGGCTGAGGGAAGAGTATTTCATCTTCATGTCCTGACTTTTCTGACTCAAGTAGGGCAACTACAACTGGCCCATGGATTTTGGAAACAATTTATTATGCCTCAGAAGAAGGGGAAGCTACACATGCTTCAGTAGCAGTAAGCATCAGCAGCAGCTGACTTATATTTTGCTCTCCAAAAATCAGGTAATTAAAAATATCCAGTCTCCTAAAGATTCACAAGTTGGGCCCCACAACAGCTGAAACTAAAAGTTCAGATGGCTAGAAGTTGAGAGCAACAGGCAATATTTGAGACATGATTTCATTCTGAATTCAACAGAACTAAGATATTGTATTAATTAAAAACATGTTTGAAAACAGCTAACTGCAAAATTCTCTGGGGTGTGATTAACACAGTGCTGTTTGCTGCTGGGACACTCAGACTATTTGATCCCCTTTTCTGGAAAATGGACTGCAGTTCTTCCACTCAAGTGAACTTCTCCCCTCTTCCAAATTTTTTTTGCATTGAGATCAGAAAATTGTTTTGGCATTAAAGAGGGGGTTTTGTTAGGTTGGTTTTGCTGCTGTCTTTTCTTAATAAAAACAAACACAAAATACTGCAAGATTTAAGCAGTGATAAGTAAGAGCAGCAGTTGACAGCCTCCAGCAAGGGGGTGGCAGACCTTTCTGCAAATGCAAATATATCTGAGAACACCTTGTGCACACTAGATATGGCCACAGGTTGCCTGGAAGAAGCCATGCATGGCCGTGGTGCAATGAGCAGCTTCCCTCTAGCAGAGGAATTTTTGGGTATTTGCACAAATGCCACCCCACTCAGGGCTCTCATCCCTGCCCCAGATCTTGGGGCTGCTTTGACACCAGGACGATGGTGGAGGCCACGTGGGGAACAGAGCACATCGCAAGAGTGGGAGCAGGAGATGAAACAGGGGGAGCAGGGATGGCAGCAACCAGAGGCACCTTCTCAAAATACAAAGAGGAAAACAAAAGCCCAAATTTGGGGCTAACCCTGCCACACCACATGTCACTACTGTCTCAACAGCAAGCTGTTATGTCAGAAAGACTGCTGCTTGTGCAGTCCTGTGGAACAACGTTTGTCACCAAAGCACCACAGGCATAGCAGAGGAGTAACTTATGTTCATGAAATATGATCCTCATCACATTCCTTGTCAGGTGAGCAACCAAAGCACTGAATTCCCAAATACTAGCGCAAATGTAGATGAGATGGAGTGGGTAAGGTCTGGTTTCCATAATGCTTTAAGTTAACTAGTGATGTCTGCAAGTGCTATAGATTTTTAGAGGAAGCACTTCATAAAAGAAATCACAGAAGTCTAATATTACCAGCATTTCCCACACATACTACTCCTTGAACCAACTGATCCCTATAATAAGTTACACACTGAAGGGTATGAAGATCCAAAGCCCAAGATCTAATGCACTTTATATAGCATTAGAAAAAAGCAAAGCCATGGCTGAAAAAATTAAGTTCTCTGTGGCTGCATTCCCCATGAGAAGCTCACTAAAAAGAGCTGTACGAGCTCCAAATGCAAACGTCTGTTGGAGTGAACATAACAGCCTGGAACACTAAGGGGCTTAACATCTTTGGAACGAAACAAAGAGAGGCAAGAGAGAAATAACTTCTTAGTACATTTACAATGCTGGCAACACAGCAGATTTCTGTATCTTATATTAGAAAACAAAGGCATACCAATCTGTGGTGTCACAGACTTAGTGTCATGGGCCAAATCTGCTCCTAATCCAAAGGCATAGATCTGAGCCTTAACAAATAATCCCCCAAAACAAGCAGCCTGACCTGCCCTCTTTCCCTCTTCCTATTTGCTTCTGTGTTAGATGCTTGATGGTGTTTTTTTCTCAAATCTAGCCTTGCCATTACATGCATTGCAAATGCTTCAGCAGGCACCATCAGATGCCTCTTTGAGAGAGGCCAGAGTCTCCTCTGGGATAGCTCTTTCAAAGAGTAAGATCTTCCTCCCTTACACATCATACGCACATAAATGCAAGTGACTGAAGAAGTGAAAATTTGGAGAATAGTAATTTCTTTCTCAGGAAAAAGACGGAGGATGTATTCTGCATGGGAAATCAAGGAACACAAGTGGTTATGTGAAGGAATTAAGACATTTCTCTTCCTTGGAGATACTAGCGACCAAAATTTGCCTATTTCATTGGTGCAGTCCTGCTTATTTCCAAAACCAGGCAGCATATCAGGTCTGTGCACTGAGTAAGAGATATGGAGTAAGCAAAGGGAAGCATTACTTTTCAGAGATCCTGGTTCTCTCTTCCAAAAGAACTGCATCCCAAGCAGCCTGGCACCCAACCCCTTCCCACAGCCAAATACCATACACCCCAGACATTCCTTGCTTCTGGTACAGACTTACCATCCTTTGTACTAATTTTTGTAGCTATGGCTAAGTTGTTTCCACCATCTGAGAACACTTTCTATTCTATTGCATCTTCAAGGTAGACTTTGACACAGATGATTTTAAATCGTGCCTAAAGCTTGCTGAAATCCTAAAGCGCACTGAAGTAAGCTGGTGACCTTTAACTTGGCAATTTCATTCAGATATCTCAAAAGAAAAATTAAAACAACAAAACTAAAATCAAGGAACAGTTAAAGAATGGGAACAACACTTAAAACTGAGACCACTTGGGTTTTTTCCCCTAGAGAAATTCAATGTATAAAATAAAATATCCTTATCATTTCTTCTTAAAGCACTGCTTCTCCTCTCCCCACTGGGCACACACCCACCCACCCAGATAAACACTGACCTTTCTCATTCCCAAACTCCTGACAGAGGATTTGTGCCAATCTCCCTGCAAACACCACTCAAATAGCTTTCCCCCATGCAAGAACTACCGCGCAGCACAGAGTCAGATAAAGTACACAGGTAAATTTAGAAAGTCAAATACATTGAATGACATTTTTGTTGCTGCTCTCAGACACCCTGAGGTGACCCGGGCATTCCCGAGATGGGGTGAGTGATGCTCCTTCTTACACAAGCAGCAGCTGATGACAGGCTTCAGTTTTAACCTGCTGACAAGTTAAGTGCGTTGCAGAGATACCAGACAGCCCAAGAAAACCTCACCTTATTTTCAGACATACCCCCCTGCCACTTACTTTTTTATCTCCAATACTGCACTGCAATAAATAGGACTAGTCTTCCTTTCTAGAAAACTCATTCAAGTGTGTGGCTTTTCATCTGGAGATAGTTCAGGTATGACAGCTGGCTGATTCTTATTTTCAGAAAAGCTTAACAAGCAAAGGCAAGAGCTGCTGGGGTGGGTGGGGGTTTAGGAAGTGAGTGGGAACCCTTTAAATACACACTTTTCTGCACTTTTGAATTGGAATTATATCAGCTTTATTTACACTGGAATTATATCAGCTCTATTTGAATCTCTAAATAAAATAGTTTTAATTTCATATTTGAAAAACAGTACCCTTACAATAAATTAAATTAATTCTAAAAAAATTAAAACCATATTAATTCAAAACATTGTTCAAGGAAACAATGGTTTGCTTCTCAAAGATTTCAAGCAAGGCAGACACTGAGCTTGCACAAGCCATAGACCAATGCTCTGAAACAAGAGTTTCCAGAAGGTCTAACTCAGCTCCTGACAGCTAAACTTTCTCCCAAATGGCCAAAACACTGTTTGAAAATATAAATTTGTTTAAAGTAACATATTTCTATGGGTTTTGAACTTGCCACTGATAGCAAGCTATGGGAATTGGGAAGTTTCAGGATGTGGAAAGCTTTTGCTTCTCTTCCCTCCGGTATCCACTGTGTTATCTACTCTATCTCGACTCCGAAGGACGTGATGACCAGAAACAAAAACCCACAATGCCTCCTTTGTTTAATGACATGTTAACTTGAAAGAGCAAAACCATATTTTGGTAAACTTCTATTTTGCTCAAAGAGAAGATCATTTGAACAAGCTTTTGTTTCACTAATAATTAGTCTTTAAATGAAGTGCTTTTTAATTCCATTTGCCATCCAAGCTTATCTTGGCAAAGACCACAAGGGAAAACAACCATTAATCAGGGATCTGAGCAAGTGTAAGCTGAGCCCTACAAGTACTCCAGTGAGCACAAGCACACAGCCAGCATGCACCCACCCAGTTCTCCAGGAATAGTGCCAAATGAATGTGACAACCATATTTAATTACAAGTCAACACATTTGAATTACTACCAGCCAGTGACCACCTACTTCCTCTCAAAAAGCATCTTAAATAATGAAATTCTGACTTTACCTTAAAGTTTCAGCCTTGCTGACTGAAAGCAAGAATATAAAACCTATAGCCAAATCCCTGACTTTTTGCATACTAAATACCTTGTGTACTTTAAGATCCAAAATTGGGATTTTGGAGGAACAGGAACCACCTCATGCACCGACTAGCAGACAGTCTGCAATTTTGGGTATTACATGAAGCACTCTGCCTACTTCATTTCCTCCCTTTCCCACCAACTTCTTCTTGAATTCTGGCTGACACACAAAACAGTCAAGACCTTTCCATTTTAAAACTGCTCAGGCCATCCTTTCATTACAGACAAAAGAAGGTTTTCTGGCTCAGATATTGATGGTTGTCACCAGCCATGTTAAAAACCAATCAAGTGAAGCTTTAGACCTTGCTTCATACAGCCAGCAAAGCCTTAGTCGTAGGCCTAAGTTAAAAAAAAAAAAAAATTAAAAAGCATCAACATCCCAGTCAAGTATGCAAAACCACTCATGGTTCTCTTACACCAACCAACTGAGTTCAGTGCTGGACAGGATTGAACAATATTGTCCAAGGCAGGACAGCAATGTCTGACAGGCAGAGTCACNATCAACATCCCAGTCAAGTATGCAAAACCACTCATGGTTCTCTTACACCAACCAACTGAGTTCAGTGCTGGACAGGATTGAACAATATTGTCCAAGGCAGGACAGCAATGTCTGACAGGCAGAGTCACAATGGTAGACGGATGAGAATGGACCAAAATCATCTTCTGAGGAGGAGGTGGGATATTAACAAAATTAAAATAGACTTCATATGTTCTAGTGCATGCGAAGGAGATTTGTCAGAGTGAAATTGTCCTGAATAAACCTATCAAGCCCACATGGTTGCAGGGTGCCTCTGATCCCACAAAAGCCATCTTAAATCCAGATTTACTGAATCATAAACTCACAACCTTAATATTCTGGTCCATTGTAACTATATTTTACTGATGTGAGTTTTGTTGAGACAAAGTACTGTGCAGCTTTGGGGCAGCTGCTATAATTTCTAAAATTTTTTAACACTAGAAAAGCTCTCCCTCAATTAGTTTCAAGAGGGGAGTGAGGGGGCTGTTTATTTTACTGCTTTGACTTTTTATGTTTGGAGATATAAGAAATACAATGTTCAGAAACAACTCTGTATGAAGCTTTAAATGTGCATTAAAGGGGAAAAAAAAAGAAACAGGCTCATATCTCAGGGGCAAAAATTGACAGCGCACATATAAACCCACACAAAACCAAGCTAACAGGTAAAATGCATTTATAGAGCAAATGATACTTTTCTCAGAGAGATTAAAAAAACATATTTAAATACACTAAATAAAATTTAAATTCACTTGCATGTAGGTTCACTACAGCTTCCCTTTTTAAATATATCCCTAAGCAGATCCATTCCATTTCCTAACACGGAGTCTTACTGCCAGACGCATAAATTCAGCTCAGTTCAGATCATGACACATTCTTCATTCTTCTCATCCTCTTGTTTAAGGGGAAGTTCAGAGATTACATATCCTCACAAACAGCCTGCTCAGGCAGGAAAAATGTGGAGTCCTCTCAGACAACAGTCTTTGCTTGGAGGATGGAGACACCTCACTGTGACTGCTGTGCTGCCCCTGGCTCAACTCAGCTTGGATGTATTTTTTCAACAGGCACCAGCCACCTCTGACCAGCAGTTACCTCCACCTGCACCACTCACCAAACCTCCAGAAGACTTCATATGAGCCAGGTACTCCAAGTCCTGCCCAGCATGGGTTTCAGTCTCCTGCAAAACAATTTAGAACAGCCACCAGCCTCAGAGCTCTGCACCTACTTATTTAACCTAAAAGGAGAGGCCACTTCCTTTCATCTCCAGGCTGTGCTAATTCTTTTATTCAGCTGCCTTTAGGGGACTCCTCTGCTCCAGGAGCAGGAAATATTTCACATCACAGCACTTTGTCCAGGAAGCTCTGAGACACTCAAGCATTTTCCAGCCTTGTCAGCCATGTAGCAAGGCTTGATCACTAGAGTCTAGTCCACAGAGTCATTAGGTCAGTCATTGCCTTGGTTATACACAGCATGTACAGGGTTCTAAGTGAAACCTCAATGGCCACCTACACAGGAGGAGGGCATGGGCTGAGATCTTGTTTACAGGAGCACTCAATGTTCTAAACATGTGGAAACTTGGCAATGGTGAGCAAAGCTTAAATGCCTTATGAGCTTTTACCTATTTAGCTAGCTACTTTTAAAGCTCATGCAAATGCCTCCTC
>VYZP01022071.1:0-13824 GCA_013400635.1 Hypocryptadius cinnamomeus
TTTGTGTCAGTCACTTTGCCATAGGGAGGATCACCAAACTAAGTTCAAGATCTGTTGTGCTATGACATGTTTTCCTTGAATAAAAGTTAGTTTCTACCTTTAGTAAAAAATGGAAAAAGTAATTTCTGGCAATATGGCAAAGTCTAGAAACTGCTAGCTCTAAGTGTTTAAAATCATAAAGGGGAAAAATTATTTTATAATCTCATAATTTTCAAGCTGTGAGATATTAAATTTATGGGCAATAAAGAACAATGAAAGTTTGAGAATGATAAGTGAAAAAGAGGAGAATTTATCTGTTTAGATAAATTGTCCTTGTTCCAGCTTTTCACCCCTACTCTGGAGTCTTAGTAAGAATATCCTGTTTAACTTTTCTTCCCTTGATGTAAAAACATCATGAAACTGGAGTATTTTCACAGAGGAACAGAAACCCGTTGTAAGCCACCTAGTTGCCTTTGGAAGGAAAACAAGAGTGAAATTTTTGAAATGTTATCCTTGTTGGCTTGTTTCTTATTCTGTAATATTAAATAAAAAACTTATTTTCATTTTCTCCTTTTTCATACACATTTGAGTGGTTTGTTTGGGCTTTTTTGCAACTTCAATCCACTTCCTGTGATATCTCCTTGCTTTCTGATACTTGATTTGGCTATGCCAGTCACCTACCTTGTGTGAACTTTTGACACTCTCCAGACTTCACAAGGTACCAGTGTGTATCCTCTCCACAACTTGAAAGAGCATTCCTGCTGGACTCTCATTCAGGAAGATCTAGTTTGGGTCAGGAGGGTCAGGATGTGCCTGTGGGGAAACCGTTGAAGAAGAGGTGATTCCAACTTTTCCCAGTCCCTTTCAGCTAGCCAGCACTGCAGGAAAAGTCTCCAGGCACTTGGATGCCCCACTGTGCATTCACGTGCTCCTGCACAAACATCCAGGCAGACAAACAGGCGAGACAGAGTGCTCCTTGCACTCATTAAGGAATTAGCAGGATGCAATCTAGCTCTATATAATTAGCCAGTGAAACTCATTCACACTACAGTGATCACTATTATTAGCGAGAAGTAGCAGCGTAGTGGGAGAGTGTCCAGCAAACCTTTCTGCCCAAAGGGTCTTGGTCAGAGCAGCCAGCTGCAGGCGTGTTCCCCTTGCTTCAGCTGCTGGGTCGGGGTCACTGATGAGCCTTCTGGTGTGCTAAAGGAGCAGCCAAGTGGTTTACTCACTAGCAGGGACAACATTTATTTTCTCCTTGGTATTTCTGCTGTTTTGCAGCATAGAGCACCAAGTAAATCAAGCTTCTGCCTGTGCAAAGGGAAGTAAATAAAGCATCTGGAGAGTAGAAAGGGAAATTTTATGTAGAAGAGCCTGAATTTTTTCCTCCAATAAGTGCTGTACACATCTGCAAGCTCAATATATTTCTCTAGAAGGGATGACTGAGAGTGAGTGCAGAAACACTCTTCAGAATTATGCTAAAGAAAATACCACTTGTGGAAGGGCAAAAGCAGCACAATAGGTAAAAGAGAAGTGGAAATTGATGTATTATATCGCCATTTATTTCCTGATGCAGACACTGAAGAAAGATTGCCTGTTCTGATGCCTGTACAATAGTGCCTGGCTAGATCTCATCTCAGCACAGTGTATCACCGTGCTTTCAAGCACACTTTCAAGCAGCCACTGTCGGCATGCAATTACCTGAAAGACACATCTACAAAGTGATTCCAATGCAGGGAGCTGCCTGAGAGACTTATTATACTGTAATAATATAAATATGTAAACATTGCACACTAGAAACCTTATTGATCCTTGCTACCAGACATGACATCATTATTAATAAAAATGTAATGGGAGAGCTATAAATATGCAAAATAATAGCACATTAACCTAAATAACACCAACAAATTGTACAGCTTAGCATAAAATTGAAAACCACTAACCAAACACTGTGTGGTTTGCTTATACTAGAAGCAGTCAGGAATCATACATAATGCAACAGTGCAACTGCTAACAATAGTCTCATGAAGATAATTTAGGCTAGAACTGGACAAGCTCCAGGAAATCTGCCTGGAGAGCTAATGCTGAGTTTTTCTTCTCTTTTTCAGTGAAACACCTCAGAGTTGTTTGGCTCACTGTCCCAGGTGAATCTTATTAAAAGGGAAAGGATAATTTAAAACGTTAAGGAAGACGTAAACAGCCTATAAATAATACAGATATATACAGATATATTAAAAATAAAATTAAATTTTAAAAAAGAAAGAAACTCCAAAAAAAAAGCAAAAAGCAACCCCTTCCCCCCCCAAAAAACAGGAAAAAAAATGTATCCACTAGATGAGTCCAGACAGTTTGGAAAAAGAAAAAAAAAGCAAGAAAAATGAGAAAAAAATTGAGACAGTCTGTTGCCAAATGTTATTCATTAAATAAAAAGTACTACATTGCAGAAAAGGGTCCAGAGAATGTCAGACATCACAGCAAAGAAATGTTGGACTATAAATTGTTCAAAACTGGCACCGTATTTTATATCCCTCTAAATACTGATGATTTACAACCTATATAAATAACATTATTAGTATAAAAGCATTTCTTATAAAGATTAGGAAGAGACACCACTAATGAGAGTGGAGAGTATGGTGAAGTTCAAGCAAAAATAATAGGCCTAATGCAGAAATTACTTGTGGAGGTTTTTTGCTTTGTGTGGTGGAAGAGGTCAGACTAGCTCCTCCAAATGGTCTGCTGTGGCCTCAGAGCCTACAAAACTCAGACATTTTAGTTGTCAAAGGCTTTTCCTCTCTTTTAATTTTTTTTTTCCATTTTTTTTCCAATGAGATGAGGCAAGATGCAACACTGAATTCTTAAAAAACGATATTTAGAAATAACAGCATTACTTCTGACAAAGACTCAGTGTGTCAAGGGCAGTGTGATGAATGTGAATCCCTGGCTTGTGACACTGCTGTCAGCAAGGCTGGCCTAGCCCATATCCAGAGGTCCCACTAGGTGCTGGAAAAACCTGCCACCAGAGGCAGAACTGACAAAGGATGCCTCTGTTTTATTTGGTAACTTTAATACTCCAGAAAGAATATTTTACTTCTTTTTTTTCCTCTTTTTCCAAAATATATTTGCTGAAATTTCCATTGAATGAGGAATATGAAGGAAAGATTTAGTTTAGTTGAGTGCAATCAAAAGATATACACAGAAAAGAACATAATATAAAAGAATAACATAGATATCTTTCAAATCACAATTCCTGTGATTTAGTCTTAATTGCATTTACAGCATATTCTTAATGAAGTGTCTGTTATTTGCTAAATGGAAATTACCTAACAGTATTTGAAAGGCGCATAAACTTTTCACTGAAGCTAGGCTGAATTTGGCCTTTGTAATGAAGTCTCAAACTAGATGAGATTTGGAGGGTTTCATAATGAAATAATAAAGACTAAAAGTTAAATAAGACTTTTCTTAAAATCATTGTGAAAGCTTTGACTAGGTTATCCTCATCCTCTTTCTCATGATAAGTTTTAAGTGTTGGTAAAACATCTGAAAAGCAAGTGTATCTACGTTCATAGTTGCTCTCTTAATGCCACCGCTCTTCTAATTCCTACTGCTCAGACTGATTTTAATCATATGCAGTTTGCAAAATTCTCACAATTTTATCATGATATATGGGCTTTATGTTACATCCTTAAATAAATCTGGGGGTAAACCAGATTTTCTTAAGCAGTTTTCCAATTTTCACCATCAAGGTGGAGAGGATTAAAAAAGAAGAAAACGCACATTAAAACCTTTGGAACTCAAAAGAAAAAAGAACCCCCAGATAATTAAGAAGTTCACCAAGAACCTAGTGGTTTGCTTTCCTCAAACAGAGCACCTGAAGATTTGAAATTGCTCAGGCTATTCAGATAGTGTGCACACTATCTTATGGCAGCTCAATGTCAAATTCTGACTTTATATATTTATACACACATATTAAAGCTACCACACTTTGCCACAGCACACACTTCCAGCCTGAGATGGGTAGGCTGAGGAACTGAGACACGGAGGTGCAAAACAACTGAGCATAAGAAGTTAGCCAGATCAGGGTTAGATGGAGGCAGAAAGCTCAGTTCTGATTGTGAAACCAAAGCCTATCCTATGAACAAACTCTTTTTTTTTCCCTTTTTTTTTTTCTTAACAAAATGTCACTTTTCATTTGGCATATGTGTTATATACTGCTATGTTAAGGACATAAATATTGCTGTTTCTCACTATTCGAACATAGAGAGATATTTTAGTTAAACATTAGTGCTAAATTCTATCACTTTGGAGTCCTCCCAACTGGTGATTCAGAAATGAAGCTTATTTGAGAGAGAATTTCACAGGCAGCAGGTGATATTCTGAACTGAAACAGTGTTTGGTGGTTTTGGCTGTTCAATGATTCTCATTCCTCCCTAAGTTCTTCTTAGTGGAGGTGAAGAAGAAAAAAAAGGAGAAGGAACTTATTACACATCCTTTATGTTCATGTTTAGTTTTACAAAAACTTCTGTGGGTGTCTTAAGTTGATGTGCAGCCTTTATTCACAATATTCTCTACTTAATCATTCCTTAAAGTTCACTTAGTTTATGTTGTTGGGCGTCTGGCACTGAATTCAATAGACTGGAGGAGTCTTACGAAAAGGACTAGACAGAAAAAAAAAAGGAAATGGAGGAGCAAAGAATAAATGTTTCTTATTCATCAGACTTAAAAGAGGAACCAAGTAATATTCAATGACAAGTTCAGGAACATAGCATATATATATTGCAGATAGCAAAGTACATAAGTAGCCTGTGGAATTTATCGCCAAGGGAGACCAGGAGTAAACTGAGACACAGGGAGGGACTACACATTCCCGCAGACAGAGACAATGCTTTCTGTTTCAGTAAGGTGGAACAGCAGAGCCCGTAGCCCCTGTGCCTGCAGCACATCCTCCTCTCCAGCCATGGCCCAAGTATAAGGACTGTTCTGCTGGTGGCTGCACCACCTCCCAACAGCCTATTTAAAAATGTCCATTTGAGTCAAATATGCTGCCCATTGCTTGGATTCCTAGAATCTGTCACACAGAAGGACATCTCTGGCATCCTCAACTCCAAGGATGTATGCCAGCACAGGCTGTCACCTCTCAGCCCCACCCATGGGATCTACCCCGGTCTACCTGCAGGAAGCAGCTGGAGCCAGCACACACAGAGGATTTTGGAAGGAATAAAAGCAAATACATGTAAGTGCAGAAGTCATAAGGAATCAAGGAGGGACTTTTCAAGATATGGGTGTTTTTGCTTCACTGACTTTTTGAGCTTTCTCTGAGTAACCAGACAAGATAGACCATCTATCCGACCTCGGACTGCCATCCCCGTGTTTCTAAATGCTGAAGTGACATTTGACAGAAAAACGTGCTATACGTTCTCTACTAAATGATTCAATTTATTATGTTTTGGGCTCTAAGGTCCTTCTAAGGGGTAGGCATGAGTGTGCTACAGGAGCATGACATACTTTTCTTCTGAGGGTTGGCTGTAAGATCACTCTATCTAGATGCAAAGGTTTAGCTTTTGCAGATGCAGACCAAGACAAGTTCACCTTTTCTCCATCAACCTTTCCACATAATGTAACACAGCCTAATTGTCAGACTTGTTACATCTGAGACAGAGATTGCACACTAGTTATCACATTTTAAAGAGTAAGTTTGATAAAAACGCTCTTCTCCATGAAATGACAGGCAATTGCCAGGAAGGAACTCAGCACTGTAAAGCAGTGAGTTCTTATCTTAAAAAGAACAGAGATGACACTCATTATCATGATATTGGGTTTTAATATAATGAAAACTTAAGTTAAAAAGTATTAAAATTGTCTCTTTGTTATCATATTCAATGCTTCTCATATAAACATATAAACATATGAACACATATAAATATGTGTGTATATACATAACATCATGGCTATGATTTTTTATTGTGCTTTTGAAAAGAGCACATCTTTGAAAGGGCAAAACAGTTTTCATTAAAACAAGGATTTCAAGATTAGACAGCACAGTATCGTGCTGCTTTGAAGCCCCCCAACAACTGAAGAAAAGATACATTCATATATTATTCTGTGTCACAGAGTTTATCTTCTTGGATTTCAGAGCATAAAAGGAACAATTTGCAATAGGCACAGATCCACTTCAGCATCTGAACAAACATGAACACTGCAGATAGTTAAGGCTAAATCTTGCTATTGATTTCAGCAGGAGTTGCAGTAATAACTCTTAGACACATTAAATCTTGCATTTTAAACAGTGTCTTAATTCTCATTTTGGTATTTTTTTTCTGCATTAACAAAGTTTTTCCTATTATATATTGTGACATGTGAAAAAAAAGGAATTTTTTACCCTTAGTCTATCTGTCTAGTGTTCAGCAGAATCTGTAATGTCTGGGTCCAGTCTTGCACACTGCCACAACTGCAAATGCAAAAAGGGCCAACTGTTGCTAGCTAGCAAGGCTTATTTATGGACAGTGGAGGGAGTGGATAATAAAATATTTGAGCAAGAAGATTATGCCAAATGACTTTTTTTTCCTGTATATTTCCTTAAATAAATTGTTATCAAGGTAATGTATTAGTACTACGCATTTTCTTGGAATGAGCACAACAACTTGATTTTATTTCTTTTTTACACAAATATATCTTTTAAAAGGGATATTAAGAAAATACGAGTAAAATTTGTGGCAAAGCACTTATTTTATTTCTGCATTGAAATTTGTAAAGCCACACTTCCAAAGGAGAAGAACAGCAATAGCAAAATTTTGCATGGCAACTGTACATGCTAAATACAATGCAAAACCTTTCAAGCCTTTTCCAAAAGCAACATTACTGCCATCAGTTCTTAGTGCTGCTACTAAAATATGCTCAAAATACATGGGACTTCTTTTTGGTAGAAATATCAGCCTTTGTTTGCAGTCTTTGAAACTACTCAGGATGTGGAGAGATGGTACTGAGAAGGGAATGATCTATGGCTCTTCTGTCAATCTTTTCTGGAATGTGGTAAAAGCCATCCAAAAAAAAAAAAAGAAGATCACAGTCCTTCCTTTACCTCTGATACCGCAGTATGTAAGGGAAGAGAAGTCTGTCTTGTGGTTTTCCAACTGTCAGGAAAAGAGCAGGCCAAGAACTGACAATTAAAGCCCAATCAAGACTGCACTGGCATTGCTACTAACCGATGTTCAGAGAGACACCATCAGCTGTGAGCTTGCCTTTGTCTCTTTGCTCTGCTCGTCTTCTTTACCTCTGAGGGACTGCAGCTGGCAGTTTTCCTCAAAATGCTGGTAGTAAATCAGAATGTAAGCAGACCCTCTGTGGTCCCACAGAAACAGGCAGGCTTGTATTCTTCAGTCTGTTTACTAAGGAGCAGTGAAAGCTGGCAGAAGGAAAAGTCCAAGTATGCTCATAAAGTATCCTGTTACTTTTACTGCTGGTATTCACTATACTTTACCCTTAGTGCTCTGTCTTTCTCAGTTTGATGAAGAGCCTCTTTGGAAAACTAGCTACCCCCTCACCCATTTGCAAATTGCTTACCTCTCTTGCCCCATGTCTTCTTGGACTTTCCCACTCTCCAATTCTCAGGCTGCCTCTAGCACTAAGCCTGCACTGAAATTCATTAATGTGTAGTACAAAGAATCCATCTCCAAGACACCACAGTACACGTTTCTCATGCATTGGTACAGAGCATTAAGGACAAAGGCACATTGTACAGTAACGTGATTGGTTTTATTCCCTCGCTTATAGCCTAACAAAAGCTGGAAATCAGCTCTCAGCTCATTTCTCTTCTGCCTTTTGCAAACCTGCTTTGCAATATTTCTAAAGGACCCTTGGATACCTTTTAGGCACCTGAGCTCTTGAGGTCCAATAGTCTTTGGGCTGCAGCATCTGTCAGCACATAGTTCATAGCCCCGAGCTCCTTGTCCCCACAGTCTGCAGCAGTCAGGTCTGGTGTACCACCCACGTCCTGCTGCGGACTGAGGACGAAACTGCACCCACAAATGTGCCGAGGAGCAGCAGGAGCAGTGCAAGTGAGCAACTGAGGGGCACCACAGCACAGGCAGTGTCCTTCCTGCCAGGGCACCCTCAGGCAGTGCCAAAGCACCTGGGGATAGAGACCAGGACAAGAGACCTCAGGCTGGGGAGGGCAGTGACTTGTGGGCCATGGGCAGAACTGGGGAAGGAGCCATGCAGGCAGGTCAGGGCCAGCAGCCAGGGTGGCAGTCATCTCAGGGCCATGACAAAGTGCCCTCTGGGCCAGTCATGCCACCCCTCACCCTGCAGGAGACAGTTGGGTGGCTCTGGTGATACACAGCAACTCTGATCAGTTCAAATGTTCTGTCTATTCCCCTTTGCCCTTCACCCATGCTCTGAATCATGAAGACAGCAATGTGAACTTACTTTTACACATGTATAGACTGCAATAAGGTACAAGAATGTACTTTATTCATCTCATTGCTTCTGCCTACCAGCAAGGCTTTACTTACAGGTAGCTGAACCATATCTGCAAACCCTATGATGCCAGTGGCAAACCAGGAGGGGGCAAACTCACTCTCTTGTGCCCTCATGCTCTGGAAAGTCTGCAAGACAAACGTGAAGGCATCCACAGCTCTTCGAGGCCTCAAAATCCTGAAAAGTGATTTGTGTTCTTTTATGAAACAACCTCAATGGCTAGCAGGCTGCTGTGCCATTGATATAGGTCATATGTTAGAGAGATAAATCAGCCATCTATACCCGGGTATAGAAAGCCACTGCACCACAAATGCACAGGGAGTATATCATCATTCCCATAATAACACATTAGCATTCCCCTTTGAGCTGTCGTCTGTGTTATCCCCATTTTTCATATCACACGTCCTCTTTTGTAACACCTGAAAGCATTTCTTTACTGCCAGGAAAAAATAAAAGACACCAGTATTACAATGCATGCTTATTCTCAGGTACCTGCAAAATCTGATGTTTTGACATTAAAAGTCTCTGGCAATCAGTTAGTCATTTCACAAAGACTGAATCAGCCCTGTCAAAGATTTATTGTTTTAAGTCTTTCCTATTACACATCTATTCACTTTGCCAAGCAGTGCCTTTTAATAATTCTGTTCAGACACTCAGCACTGCTGCTGTCACTGCTGTTCTTACCCAAGCAGTACAATCAATAGATGGATGGACAAAAATTAAATCATTTAATGGGTTCTGGTTGAGTTGATTTGGGTCGCAGTGTTGCCCAATGCTTCTGCATTATTTCATATTCCTGTACTGCCACAACAATGCATGTTTCTGCTTGGTTGCTATCCTACACCATGTAATAACAGAAGTTGTGGGCTGTTTGGATGATCATGTGGAGTCATGAGAGAAACCTCTGATGTAACTGGTCAAAACCGCAGAGGTCTATTTTTGCAGAAAGCAGCCAGCTAGTCAAAATCATTTATCTAAACATGCTCCTTCCTTTCTCTGGAGAGGATCATGGCCGCTCTACAAGTGTGCATGTTCTTACTTTCTCAGTATAAGCCTTGATAAGCAACAGAATCCTGTGACAGAGTACATAGGCCTCACTTTCCATGCCTCAGCTCACATTGAAAAGGTAGCACTTGCCAAGAATCATTGTGCTATGGGGGAAAGGAATGGCTGCAACAATTTCTTCTCATGACTTTAGCAAAAATGGAGTCCTAATCCTGGAGTCATGCTATATAGAACTACCCCAAGCTCCCTAGATCCTAGCAAGACATGCATCCTTGGGTGTGGAGGTAGAGATGCCTGGAACTTACTGTCGGAGTTTGATTGCTGGAAGTTAGAACAGAACTATTCCCAGCCATGCGTAAGTTCACTGGATTGTCCATAGGGCTGCTGTAAATTAACCAATACTACAAGAGTTCTCCAGTTTCCCAGCTGCTGGCTTAGGAAAACACGAGGGTGATTTAAAGGCATCTATCTTCTGATATTGTTCTCTGGTGAAAGCAAAGAACCATTTATCCCTTTCTCATAAGAGGAGGATGGAGCGAGGGAGGAAGGAAGGGAAAAAAGATATGGAATTTTGACCAGTGGCAGGATCTTATGGATGTTACAGAAACCAAGAAATCTACACTATTCAATATGCTGAGGGCTCTGTATCTGAATGGAGGACAAGAAAAAGTCCACGCAAGTTATAGTGGACAAGTTTCTTGCCAGAGCAGCCAGAAGCTGCTTTTCACCACACCTCCTTACCAGGAGTCTGTCAGCACAAGTTACAGCTGCTCTATGTTGCTAGAAAGCCTGTGGAAAACTAAGGTAGAAACACCTGAGAAAGGTTTCGAGTTTTATAAATGAATGTAAATACACAGTTGAAGCACGTGAGAGACAAATGCAGCTGACAATGTGCTAAATATTATGGTCTACTACAGAAATATGCAATTGCAAGCATGCTTATTTCACTATGCATAATCAGGTTTGGTTTTGTTTTTTGCTTGTTTTTTTTTTACAATGTTTTATTTACTGGATGGCATGAAATGGTTTGGTGTAAATAGGCTTTTTAATCTGTTTCTAATTGGCATGTTATACTTCTGAATCAGGAATAAAAGGAATTAATAAATGTTACAAAAAATTGGATTGAATATAAGATAAATTAGAATAGAGCCATTATAGTCCTTTGAGTAAGTATTTAGAAATTAAATTATAAATGTATTTGAAATGTTAATCATTTACTCAACAGGCTATAACAGCTGGCAAAGCACCATTACAATTTGTCATGTAAATTCATATTCAGACATGGAATAAAAGTGTGAAGAGAAAACAAAAAGGTTACTGTGTATGGGCAGTCATAGCTGTTGCAGAGAAGCATTGATTCTCTGTGATAGTTTCAGAAACTGTTCAAATCTTGAACAAAGGAAAACACTAAGAAAATCTGTAACTGAGCAATACAATATTCTTTTCAAAAAGTGCTCCTTGCATAACTTATGAAGACACATTGAAAATGCCCAGTCATATCATGATCAATAGAAGAGGTCAAATGTACTCAGTGATGCAATGCTCTATATATCTCAGGTACTTCTGTCTTATTACCAGTCTCACTGAGCATAGAGGCTGCTCATCTTCACAGAGTGCTGATGAGCCACAGAAATGCCACTTTCCATTGGTTACAGACAAGAAACAAAGATACATGGGATGAGATCCTTTAATAATTTCAGCAGTTAAGTCTCTCAACCACTTTGCAGTGCCCACTCGAATTCCACTTTATCATACGTTCTCAAAGGCCATTGTTACTCCCATTCTGGAATAAGCACATGGGCAGGCAGGATGTCTGCTGACATCACAGGTAGCCCAAGAGGTGTCCCCACAGAGCAGCT
Source organism: Hypocryptadius cinnamomeus (assembly GCA_013400635.1). Lineage (NCBI taxonomy): Eukaryota > Metazoa > Chordata > Aves > Passeriformes > Zosteropidae > Hypocryptadius > Hypocryptadius cinnamomeus. Next base: position 11,316 of record VYZP01022071.1, read on the forward strand.
CAGCTGGGGCATAGGGCCAAAAGCAGTGGAACATTCCTTCATTGCAGGTTGCTCTGGACAGAGGAGGTAAAATGATTCCCTACTTGCTCTGTAAGTCGGGATCTCAGCAGCCTGAGGCAGGGATTAAGTTAATGCTGTGATGTTCAGATTCTGATGCAATGCAAAGGGCAGCAGAAAGGAAACCGCTAAGTGCACAGAAGGAGAGCAGTTTGGGCCTTGCGTGTTATCAACTTCAGTAGTTTTATTGAAAGCCTCTTGATATTTGATGTTACAGACTGCTGGGTAATGATGAAGGCTTCTTACACAGCATCTTAGATGATGCACCCTTGTGGATGCAGAGGTAATCACGCAAACACAGATCCCAAAGGTTTTTTCAGAAAGGTACAGGCCTTCCCACTGTCTGTTACAGCAAACCCTTGCTTTGTTTAGAGACTGACTAGTAAATCTCATCTCTGCTTGTATCATAGTTAGCAAACTCTCCTGTACCATCAACACAGGTGGCTGCTCCCTTATTGACTGCTGTCTAGAAAAATGGGGCACCTCTCTCTGCTTTGATACCAGTAAGACAATAAATGATCATTACTTCATAACTCGGCATTACAGAAGAAAGATCTATCTCCTGCTCAGGACAATAATGTGGGTACAGCTCAAGAGCTGAGATACAGTAAAAGAGAGATTAATTAAATTACATCTGCTGCATCACTTTAGGCTTTCAAAGTCAGAAATCTTGAAAATACTTATCTATTTTCCCTTAATCTAGCTACAGTTCAAAGCTACCTAATTTATTATTGATACAGACTCGCAGGTATCTGTGGGAAGACACATCTTGAATATGTCAAGAGCATCCCAACACTCAGACTGTGCTCTTCACATCTACAGTAAGACTCACCTGTTTCACATGCTGAGCTTAATTGAAGATTTGAGCATAATTACTGCATCCCAACTGCTCCACAGCTGCTGTCCAGAAGATGAAGGACAAAGCTAATGTCCACCTTATGGCTGAAGATATTGGACTACCCATCTTATGCACAGTGCCCTAGCTGCTAGAGCACAGACCAGCAATGTGTACAAGAGCATGAGAGTCTCCATCCTTACATGGAATAAGAACTAGATGCTTACCAGAAAAGAAGAGGGAAAGCAAGAGATCTCGTGACTCTCCAGCCTTGCTGAACTGACTTGCTGACTGCTTAATATAAATTCCACCTCACAGAAATTGGCAAAAAGCTCCTCTGTTGTGCCAAGTGTGCTGGTCACTAGGGCTGGTACTGTCCCACCTTCAGTAGACAGTTACTTCTCCATACCACACTGAAGAACATTGGTGGGACACATTGAGAGCTTTACTTCCATAGAATCATGCTGCTAACAGCAGGATTATTCTGCTGAGTTCAAATCCCCTCAGGTGCTGGGAGAAGCTAAAGGTTGGACTTGGCACTTAAGCACACTGTCCTACTTGGCATGCCATTGTCTAAAAAGAACACGATGCTCTTGTTCTGTTAGCTATGTTTTATGCCTGTTTTTGAGAGCAGCTGTGAAATCAAAGCCCTGTGCTTTCCAGATGACAAGGCACTAACCAGGTAAAGAGGCCCAAATAAAGTGCCAGACCGCTCAGTGATGTCAAGTCCAAAACACTTATTCACAGGCTGCAGATCAAATGCAAATTTTACTGGCAAGGATCTTGGCTTCTATATTCTTTAGTTATTTCCAAGGCTGGAGCATCTGCAAGCATCTATGAGAATAAAGATTTTGGATCTGGGACCCCTGCATGGCATTTTAGGAGAAAAAGACCACTTATGAGCTATGCCTAAGTGACTGTTGTTTCCACTAAAAATCACTAAAACTCCAGAATCACTCTGTGGACCCTGCCATAGAGAAATGAACAGTCTTTAAATTCCTTCCTACCTCTGAGCCTCTCAGAGGGGCAAGGCAATTATTTACAAAGTCAATTGGCCCGTGACCACAAGAATTGTTTTTTGTATTGTTTTTCATTCCCAGCTCCACTCTCATGCCTTTCTTCAGGACTCGTGTCTTTCTTCACTCTGCTGCCTAAACAATATACATCAGGCATATTTAAGTTCACTGTTCCCCACGGGGAACTCTTGCAATTAACTTGCTGTCCTGGTGTGTGGATAAGTAAATCAGAAATGGACAATGGTTGATTTGTATTTATGGTGAGCAACTACTGTGAAGCCTAATAAAAAAGTATTATAAGTAGGAAAAAGAAATAAAACCAAAACCAAACTAAACCAAACCAACAAAACAAAATTTAAAAAAACCAAAACCAAAACCAAACAAAAACAAAAACCCAAAAAACAAACAAACAAAAAAACCTCAGTCAAACAAACAAACACACGGAAGACACACACACACACACCAAAAAACCCACAAAACAAAACAAAACAAAACCAAAAACAAAAGCCAAAGATAATTGACGATTAAAGGAAAAAATAAAAAAAGAAAAGAGAAGCAAAAAGTAGAAAAGAAAGAGCTGAGCTACATAGGGCCAGAGAGT
>VYZP01022072.1:0-27163 GCA_013400635.1 Hypocryptadius cinnamomeus
TCATATATGAACTTGAAAGTCCTTTTAGGGCATTTCCCCATGTTTGTCTATACATTCTATGTTGGCAAACATTCCATACAACTGCAGAATGTACAAATAAGTTCTACCTTGAAAACGTGGTTCAAATACAATTTGAATTCTCTGTTCATATTTCACAAGAGACAAAAATCAGGTCTACAGGTATTAAGAAACAGTTCTGCACAGCATAAATTTCATTGATTTTAAAAAGTTACATTTATTTACACAAAGTCCAGCTTGTCTTACTACTTTTTCTTTTTCTTTTTGTATTAGCACACATGCACGTAACCAAGAAGACCTTCTCAGCTGCATCTAATAGCAGCTTCTGAAGCATATGGATGTAATACCTCATGTGGACCTAATTTCATGTAGCTTGCAAAACTTCTGCAGAGTCTTCCAGTTAAGGTACAGGCAAAAGTAAAGGGCAACATGAGCCACTAGCACTAGCTATGTATAGAACAAAATCCAAGTTATGCCAAACTTAAGTTTGTTTTAATGCTGTGTAAAAGTGAAATGTGCACCATTAGTACCCCTTGTTAATTCCTTGGTTAGTTCTCAAAGGGAGACCACACATTCACCCTCAGCCAGAGTTTACTGAGAGTCTACCTCTGGTATAAGAGATTATTTTCTAGTGCATCATGAGCTGTAGCCTGGCTGCTTACTAAAGTAAAGGCTATTCTTTGTTGTTTTCAACAAAAATTTGGAGCTCTTCTTGAATTTTCCAGGTACTGCTCCTCTACCAATCTCTACAAATAAACTGTAACACAGCACTAATGAAAGTAGTTGATAAAGCACATCCTAAAAACAGATCTGAAATTTCAAACTTCATAGGCAGGTCACTAATTACAGTTTTGAGAGGAAGATCCACACAGCCAAAGACTTTTCAGCTCCAATCTGCTTTGCCCTTTTGCATCTGTACATACACACATATGAAACACACACACACAAATTCAGTGTTTCAGAAAGCACAGCTTTGGCCAAAGACAAATTAATTTATACAAGAAAAAGCATAAGGACAATTTACTGACAGTATATTCAATAGGTGTGATGGACATACTACCTTCTGATTCATGCAGTCACTGTAGAAAGTAAGAATCATACACACATGCAAGAACCAGATTTAGATGGACATTCAGGAAATCTGGGTTATTTAAATTGTGCTAAATCTCAGTATGGAGATATGGACACAGTATCATTCAGTTCAGCTCAATTCATTTCAGATATAAATTAAGCTGCAGTCATAAAAGGCAATTTTAATTCTGAGTGAGTTTAATTAAGTTTAAACCAACTAATTTTAAAAGTTAATTAATGTAAAATTATTAATAATGTTATATAATTAATGTTCTCAGATTCAAATTATATATATTTCAAGACCAAGAATAACTGAGGCTTTTAATGGCAAATATTTAATTGGATGTATAAATACATGCAATTTCTGAGCATATTTTAAAGAAACTTTCACATATTTCTAAGTGTTGAGAAATATTTGGTTCCTTAAAAAATTTCATTTAAAAAAACCAGTGTGATTTGTAGCAACAAGCAGAGAGAACAGGTCGATTATTTTACTCTCAGTTATGCCCCTCAGTCTATTTCTTTGGTGCAGTTACTAATCTAGATTTCAATACATTCTGCCATCAAATGTTGGCATGAGTTTGTTTCCATAAAGCTCTCTGTATTCAGTGGTCATTCTCTGACTTGAGGGAATGATGGACACGGAATTCTTTGGCTTACTGATAATTAAAAATGTGTCTTCTGCATTGAACTGTAATTATCACAGACAATCAATGTGTACAGGTATTGAAAGGCTACTGACCCATAAAAGAGCTTCTTTATTCGAATTCCTTTCTCTCCAAGATAACTGCATGCTATCTTTTCCTAAGCAGGTTTACAGTATGCCTATTTCTGATTCTCAGTTTACCAATCTAAATATTTAGAATTTGGAAAACAATTGTAGTAGGGTTTAAATTTTTATATCTATCAAATGCTGGCTTAATGTCCCCTGTAAAACTTCTTTTAAACATGAAAATTATTCACTAGTAATTACATGTACATGTAATTAAATTAATTCCTGGACAAACTTACTGCTCATGGCTTGGATGGATTAACACTTCGCCTGGAGGAGACGCAGGGGGACCTTAATGCTCTCTGCAACTGCCTGAAAGGAGGGTGCACCAAGGTGGGGGCTGGTCTCTTCTTCCACATAACAAGCAATACAGCAAGAGGAAATGACCTCAAGTTGTGCCAGGGGTGGTTTAGATTGGATATTAGGAAATATTTCTTCACCAAAAGGGTTGTAAGCATTGGAACAGGCTGCCCAGGGAAGTGCTTCAAGCCACCAGCCCTGGAGGTATTAAGACATTTGGTGCTTAGGGACACGGCTTAGTAGTGGGCTGGGCAGTGTTAGATTAACAGTTGGACTTTCTGTTCTAAAAGGTCTTTTCCAAACTAAATGATACTCTGTTTCTAAATCTTAAAGACAAAATAATATTCTCACTTGAGTAATATCCTCTACTTCATGTCCTGCACATTTCTAGAATCATAGGAGCATGCCTTTTCTACATATGTTTTTTGAGATTAAAGGGTTGATTGTTTTAAATCATGTAGAGCTAGAGGTAATAAAGTACTTTGACCTAACAGATGTAGCCAATGCATAGCCAAGCAATCCATAAAGTTATCATTCTACGCTACTTCCTGTCCTTCACCTGGAATTTATTGCCTCAGAGGTAGACAACCTAGCCTGCTTTTCTTTCTCCAACCCAGTTTTAATGCAGTGGTGCAATCAGGTGGTGTCTCTCAAGCAGCAGGATAGTCATTATGTCTAACTAAATCCTCATTCCAAAACCACAATCCCCAAAGCTCTCCCTCAGCTCTGGCTATTCTTAGTGCCTTAGCTCAGTAGGCACTTCCCTGTTTCACTCTGAACTTCATTAGTTTTCCCACAGGACCAGAACCACTCCAGTATGAGCATCCTAAGTTAAACCCATATCCAGAGTCTATGAGTCGTGTCCATTAAACTAAACTAAGTATCAGCACTAAAGTTAATCATTCTGCTTGATAATTGATGGAGATCTAGTCAACATATTCAATAGCTCTTAAGGCAGATTCATCTTAAAGGAGGTATCTAAAATGGAATAGCATCTAAAAAATAAATACTTTTTCCTTGGACCAAGACCAGAGTCTGGAGTTGTTAGCTCATATATTTACATTGACATCTAAGTTTGTGAGCTAAGTTTATGACCCCATTTCTCCACATGAATCCACATGCCAGGCTAGGTCTGGCAGACACTATCATAGCAGACTTAACACTAGCAGAACCAGGCATAATACGAAGAAACACACCCACCTTGTCTTTTTTGTAATGGCTGCAGAAACAGGCACATCTCCAGTAATATCTCTATGACCAGAACATTCTGCCTGTGAGTGGAAAATGATTTTGCAGAAGGTCACAAATGCAGATTTTTTGGTTCAAAGTGGAAACCTCTAACTTCTTAACTATTTTATCATGAACCGGCATCTCTGCCACGTCAAATAAAATGTGGAAAATTTATTTAGTTTTTGAAAGAGTTGCTGCAGATGCCTGCTCAGAAGAGGAGAATCCAAGTACTAGATCATAAGATAATTATGGCCCTGATCCCTGTACTTTTCTTGCTTTTCGCAGTGTGAATAGTTTATTAGATTGCAAATTTGAGATACCCACTTATTCCTAGTCACCAAACTTTTTGTTTTTTAAGAACCCAAGATGATGGCTAGCAAGTGAGCTTTAACAAAGAAAGAACCTATAAATCGTACTTTGAAATATGAGGGAAGATTTCTGTTTGTTTTTCTGTTTGAAATATCCAAGTCTTATAAATACTTACTTTACTCTATTACAGTCCTGTTGCATACACTTAAAGAACATAGTATTTCCTGGGTTTAAATCAGACAATGCACTTAGAAAACACTTCCTGTTCCATTTGCATCTTCTGTTTTCTAAAACCTTATATAACAGCTGCAACAACCTAGAACCCTGCACATACTGCAAGAGCTGAGTTGAAGAACAGGAATAAGGCAGAGGCACTGCCAGCAGTGGAACTTACCTCTTAGTAAGGAATCAAAGGTCTGTGCTGAGAGCAATTACACCTGTGGAAAAGCAATGCAAGGAGAAGGATTTAGAAATACCTTCTAACCAGTTGTTTATTACATGATCCACCTTCAAATTAACAGTCCAGTACTTTAAGATAGTCTCAATCCATGTTACTACAACCCAGCCACAATTTCCAGGTTCTTACTGAAAATTATGCACAAATGAGATTCTTTTTGCCTTACAGGTGATAATTACATAATGTCAATTTAGTTGAGCAAGTTTAATTGACGTACAGCTGTTTATTTTTGTCTCAGAGAAACTACTTTTTTCTTGTGATAACAGTGAAAATTGCCTATAGATCAGTCATTATCATTGATTATTTCAATTGATTTTTATATGGACATTCTAGTACTGCTGCCCTCCAATGGAATCAAAAGATAATCATATCAGCAGACAATCTCACTCCTTTCTTGAGTCCATAAAATAATATGTCCTCTGTATATCAGCTTAAATATCCTCATCATTCTCAGATAGCTTCATCTTAATTAAGAGAATAATGTGGAATAGTCTTGAAACTCCTTTCCTCCTCCCAAATTCCCCTTTCATATTTTTTTCTGCCCAACTCCTCAAATATGGATCAACAGACTTCCCTTTCCCTGTGTTGTCATGACAGTGCAAGCATTACCACACTATTAAAAAACTTGGCTCCATATAATAAGAGAGTTAAAAAGAGATAGCAGGTCCAATTTAATATTCAGTTCCTGCAGATATTTTGTGCCATATGAAAATAATACATTATATGGGAGACCAATTAAGTCAAGGCCTTTGAATTTGCCCACTGTTTTATCTGTGTGCATGTGTATATTTGTTGAAAAAATGATGAGGAAGTTCCACCTGAATATGAGGAAAAACTTCTTTACTCTGCAGGTGATCAAGCACTGGAACAGATTGTCCAGAGAGGGTGTGGAGTCTCCCTCACTGGAGAGATTTAAGAACCATCTGGATGCAATCCTGTGCAATGTGCTCTGGGATGGCCCTGCTTGAGCAGGGAGGTTGGACCAGATGACCCACTTTGGGCCCTTCCAACCTGACCCACCCTGTGATTCTGTGAATAAGAACAGTCCTCCACATGCCTGATCAGTATCCAGCCTCCAGAATGACAACAGACAAATGTTTCTGATAAATGCCTGCAACTAATCCCGAAAGTCAGATTTCTTCCATCTGTTACAGGGTTTCTATTTCCCTAAAGTACCAAGGTTTAGATCTCCTAAAGTTTTTATGTTCTTCCTAACAATAGTAGCTATTTTTACTGTCCACATAAACGCCTAATCCTTTTACTCCTCATTCTTAGACATGCTACAGCATATATCCAATTGTCAAGTGTATTGTATAAGGAACTACTCCTTAGATTTAAAAATATGTAAATAGTCTAAATGTGTTATTCAATTCAACACAATAACCCTTCGTTCTTATATTACAACTTTAGTTACCAGATGCCTTGACTTGATATTTTCTACCTTCCTTTATAAGTCAGTGTACATTCTGATTTACCTCCTTTCTAAGCTGTCTTAATTATTTTTTTCCGTATAGCTTTTCCAGACATGTATGTTTCCTGTCTCAGAGTCCCTCTGTGACTGTTAAACCTTTCTCAGATATGACGTACCTAACGACAAATACCGTAATCAATTCTGGAACACTACCGACTTATTCGAGTGACATTGTAACTTTCAGGGTATTTATTTTAACCCAGTTTCCTCTGTGAAGATTTTCACTAAGTTATGCACATATGGTAAACCACTCATTTTCTCAGTCAATCACAATTAATTTAGATTTACTACTGAAGAGAATATTGTTCCAAGTATTTCTGACAGTATAAATTACACTGCTTTTATCAACGAGTTTTGTTTGTCATGGTGTTACTAGTTCACCCAACTGCAGAAGAGCTCTCAGAAGTTTCCACAAGTCTTCTTTAGTTGTAACAAATTATTTTAATCTCACCAGAATATTTTTATTTCTCTATATTATTGCTAATTTTCAAATTATAATGAACATAATAAATAACATCAGACCTAGGATCTATCCTTGGAGAATCCAAGCTGTGACAAGACGAATTGAGGAGATTTTCGTGTGTGATTCTAAATGTCTGAGATGCATAGTGAAATCCCTCATCCCATGAGAAACAGACTAAAGAAAAATTGACTTAATCTAAACCAAATGAGAGACAGTAGTTACACAACCATCATCTGAGCTGTAATAGCCGGACACTTCCCATTCAGAAGGCAAAGATGGTCTGACTCGGAAGAAGTACTAGTAAAAAATTAAAGACACACCTAAGATTTTAGCCAGCTGTGACAATCTACATGAATTAAAATGAATGCTTCCTCCTGTCAGTTTCATGGGGACATCAGGGGAAAGGGACATTCTGAACAAGTGGACTTGTCCCCCTCCTCATCACAGCCACTGCATCATGTTAACCTCACCTATCACACTATATCTTAAAAACCTTAAATATTTTTTCCCACCTCTCTCATTAAGAAGTTGTTAAAAAAGAAGTTGTTCAATTACTTCAATTACTTTCTTTGCTGGCATGTATGAAAACATTATTTATAGGAAATATTTATAATATACAATAGATATTTACTATATTATATGCATACTACATAGTATATTATATAAATTCCACATATATTTACATATCAGAATCAGAATACATTTAGAATCCTAGAATGGTTTGGTTGGAAGGGCCCTTAAAGATCATCTCATTCCAACCCCGCCGCCATGGGCAAGGACACCTTCTACGAGACAAGGCTGCTCAAACCTCCATCCAACCAGGCCTTGAACACTTCCAGTGATGGAGCCACAACTTCTCTGGGCAACTTCTTCCAATGTCTCACCACACCCTGAGAGACTTTGTAACCTAAACCTACTCTCTTAGATTTTTAAAGCCATTCCCCTATGCCCAATCCCTACACGCCTTTGCAAAAAGTCCTTCTCCAGCTCTCCTGTGTGCTCGTTTTAGGTATTGGAAGGTGCTCTAAGGTCCCCCCAGAGCCTTCTCCCCAGGCTGAAAACCACCAACTCTCTCAGCCTATCTGCACAGGACAGGCTCTCCAGCCCTCTGATCATGCCCTTCCTCTAGCTGAAGGTAACAAACACTTCATTTTGTTAGCCTAAAGAATTCTACCTTCCTCCAAAGAAAAGATTCCTTATTTCCCACATAGACTAATAGAATATGCTGGGTTGGAAGGGACCCATCAAGATCATCAAGTCCAAGTCAGATCATCAGTCAAGATCAAGTCAGGATCATCCTGGCCCTGCAAAGAACCATCCCCAAAAGTCACACCATGTGCCTGAGAGTCCAAACGCTTCTTGAACTTCTTGAACTCACAGGCTTGGTGCTGTGACCACTGCCCTGAGGAGCTGTTCCAGTGCTCAGCCACCCTCTGGGTGAAGAAATATTTCCCAATATCCAACCTAAATCACCCTTCACACACCTTGAGGCCATTCCCTCTGGTCATGTCACTGGTCACCACAGAGAAGAGATCAGTGCCTGACCTTCCACTTCTCCCTGTGAAGGCAGGGGGAGGGGGGTTCCTCTTGATCTCCATCAGGCTGAACAAGAGGAGTGACCTCAGCTGCTTCTCACACAGCTTCCTCTCCAGACTTCCACCATCCTCGTGGCCCTCCTTTGGGCATGCTAACAGTTTAATGTCTCTTTTATATTGTGGCACCCAGCACTGTCCCCCTCACTGCACTCGAGGTGAGGCAGCCCCAGAGCAGAGCAGGACAATCCCTCCCTTGCCCAGCTGGCCATGCTGTGCCTGATGTCCCCAGGACAGGGTTGGCCCTCCTGGCTGCCAGGGCACTGCTGGCTCAGGTTCAGCTTGCCATGGACCAGGACCCCCAGGTCCCTTTCTGGCGCATACATCCAGGGTTGTCCCATCCCTGACACTTGACCTTGTTAAATTCCACATGTCTGGTAATTGCCCAATCTTCTAATTGGTCTAGATCTTCCCCCAGGGCCTCTTTTAATGTAAATAACTGAAGAAACATGTATCTAAATTCAACCAGAATGTTTAAAAGACTTATCTACAGAAAAAGATGCTCAAAAAAGGGGCCTTGCAAACTTTCTGAAGACACATGCTGTTGAGTGAAGTGTTCAGACTGCTTTAGAAAGAATAATCATGTCCCAGCAGCATGTCATTCATTGAATAATGTTTCAATAAAAATTGTAAAACATTATAATAATTATATCTCATAGTAAAATTTTATTATTCAGGCTTTTAACAATTAAAAATCTTAAGTGAAACACAAAAAGAATGTTTATCCTCCTCTCTATTTCAATTCATAATACACATATAATACATATAACACATAAGATAATATTATCTATAATAAATTTTTCATATCTATGTATATTACATATATAATAATCTCTGTCTATTTTAAGGATGCAAAACTGCAACCTTAATCAAAGGACTTCTCACACTGTACATACTGAAATCCTATGTTCTTTCCTTTCTTGGTAAAAAAGTTTACTACTGCAAGTATGTAGTTTATGCATGTACAAGCAAAAGAGCAAGAGACATGGCCATATGTCACCATCTGGCTAACTAAAGTACAGTTAAAGAATATGAAGTATTTTTCAGAAAATGAAGTTATTTTAAACAGTACAAATAGGCTCTGAAAAATGGCTATGACACGACAAAGCAAAGGCCACAAAAGAGTTTCTGCAGGCTGCAAAGGGGACTCAAAAAAAAAAAAAGCAACCACAAAACACACACACACACACACACACACATGAATTATGAGTAAAGAAAAGACAAACTAGAACCCCAGGAAATGAGATAAATGCTAAGTTTAGCCCTTACTTTTCCAAGACCTGGTAAGAATATAGGAATATGGAAACTGCTTCCATTAATAATTTTATCTTCAAAGAAATGTACTGGATGTTTCCTTTTCTGAATTTTTCCTTTAGAAAGATCATCCTCATAAGCGTTTTTTAAGTCCTTTTGAAAACATGGGTGACCTCTGCTGAACATCCCAGATGAAGCCTCTCCTGCCTTGTACATAACTGTACTCATACTTCTTTGTCGACACGGGAAACGTCTCAGATGTGTTACTATCACGTTCATGATTTTGATGGTTATGTCTGCAAGGGTAGCCCTATTGTTTCATTTTAACTGCTCATTTACCGGGCTCTATTATGCTTACAGTAAAAAAAAAAAAAAAAAAAAAAAAAAGACATTTGCTGCAGTTTAAGACAAAGATGCACTGCAGGTAGCAGATTTGCAAACCTAAGGACAGCAGTGGACATATAAGCCCATGTTGGCATTCATTGTGTCAGAGGAATATTAGATAATCAGAAAACGGCAACATGATAAAAATCAAAAAATGAAAGGAAGTTAAAAAAGGAAATGTTGCTTTCATCAATAAATGTGAAAGTGATCTTGCCCACTGTCAATGAACAACAAAAAGCAGATGTCTTTACCTTGCATAAGTATCAGATTATCTCATATAGATGATAATTTCAGATAACCCAAAAGATTTTAAGAGTTCTGTACTAGAGATGATGCTTCTCTACCAGCTGATCCATATTTTCCTTTGAAATTCCCATCTACAAAATGAAATATTAATAAATGAGGTGAGGTTTTCCCCTAATAGCCTAATCACCTCTTACTGTTCTTTTAGAGAAAGCTTCTGTATCCAACTGGGGTTTTTTTAATTCTCATCTCCAATCCATAGAATTTTAGATTTCTTACCTTTCGCACAGAAATTCCACGTCTCACCTGAACTGTTATTTTTCTTTTTCCATATTATCTATCTAGATTTTTAAGTAAAATTCTTTTTTCTCTACCATCTAAGTTTCCTTATGGCAGGTCTTTCCTTCCCAATTCACATCTAAAAATACTGGTACAGTTACCTGCTGAATGCATCCACCCATTGCTGACACCAGTTCCTAAACTCACAGTTTCTAGTATGAAATAATGTGTGGAGCCCTTCAGTACAGGATATTCTCTGTCTGGGTTTAAATTTTGTTTATGTTCATACTTATATACTTCAGCTGTTATTAAACACCACAATTTTAATATAAATCTTGCAATTGTCACTGCTGTTCTTAAAGGGGTAGGTGTACCCTTATCATGCAGACAGTAAGTTTTTAGTGGGCTTTTTGGTTGTGGTTGGAGGAGATTTCAATGTATGCCTTTAAAAATTATAGAGTCTTAGAATGATGCTTGGAAGGTGATCTTGATGATTATCTAGTTCCAACCCCCCTGCTGTGGGCAGGGCACACTTTCCACTAGACCAGGTTTCTCAGAGCCCCATCCAACCTGGCCTTGAACACCTCCAGGGATGGAGCATCCACAACTTCCCTGGGNTTTCGGCGTTGCCGGGAGACGGCGGCGGCCGCGCCTGAGGGAGGCCGGGCCTGAGGGAGCCGGGCCCGAGGGAGCCGGGCCCTCCGCCCCCGCGCCTCCTTCCCTCTGCTCAGCCGGTTGTCCCTGGGCAACGGCTTGGAGCGTTTCGTGTGAATTCCCAGAAGCCTTCGGGAAAGCGTTTCGCCGTGACACATGCGTTTAGTCCACTTCTTCACGGTTCATCCCGACTCCGAAGTGCTGGTGACGCTGCTTTGAGGGAAACTTCAAGCCGTTAATGGCGATGGGCCCTGGGTAATGATGGAAAAAGGAATCGGTTATTTCTGCAGACTAAAGGAAAAGGCTACTTACTCACCCAAAGACACAATTTTTGAAAATTAACCAACGTGTGCAGTCTGTCTAAAATTTGCAAGTTGCTGTGTTCACACCTTACTTTTGTGATTTTTCTCAACACCGTTTCACTGTCTATTTTGAGAGCATTCATGGGGGAAGAAAAAAAAAAGAAAAAAGAAAAAAGAAAANCTCTCTCAGTAAAGTATTTTTCCCAAGATCTAATCTAAACCTACTCTCTTTCAATTCAAACCCATTCCCCCTTATCCTGTCACTACGTGCCCTCGTAAATAGTCCTGCTCCATCCTTTCTGTAAGTTTTCTTCTGGTACCTGGAAGGATGATATCACAAAAAAACCAAACCCAAAACAAACAAACAAACGCAACAACAACAACAACAACCAACCAACAAACAAACAAACAAACACACAACAACAACAACAACAAAAACAAACCAACTTTTAAAACTTTAACTTACTTTGAAGGTCTACAGACACGTGGCCCTCAGCTGACTGGCAAGCGCCGAGGAGCCAGACCCACCGGGAGCCGGGGCACGGCCCGAGGGCTCCGGCCGGTAACGCACCGCCCGCCCGGTGCTGCCCCGGCACCGCCGCGCCCCGGGGGCTGTACCGGTGATTTGTGCTCACTGCCCCGAGCCCAGCTGCCCTCAGCGCCGCCGCCGCTGCCCGCCCTTGCGCCGCAGCCAGCGGAGCGCAGCGCCCGCGCCCCCCGCGCCGCCNTAAAATTTGCAAGTTGCTGTGTTCACACCTTACTTTTGTGATTTTTCTCAACACCGTTTCACTGTCTATTTTCAGAGCATTCATGGGGGAAGAAAAAAAAAAGAAAAAAGAAAAAAGAAAAGTGGAAGCCAGCAGTTTTCAGGAGAAATGGGCAGAAGCTCTCCACGAGGTAGAGCACGGCGCAGGCAAACCTGTGCCAGAGCCCGTGGGCAGAGCATCAGCACAGAGGCACAGCGGGGCAGAGGGGCGGCTGCCTCTCTCCTCAGCTCGAGGCTGGTGATGGAGGAAGCGGTGCCATGTGGAGGATTGTGCCAGTCTCAGAATAATAATTCGTTCCAGTGTTCTCTTTTGCCAGCCAGGGCTGTTCTGAAAGGAATCCTAAGCTGAATTCTGAAAGCAAATAACATTTTCTACTTGAAACGTAGCATAATATCAGTAGCTGCAGGAGTGACAGAAAACAGGCAAATATAATCATTTGGGGGCTTCAAAGTCAGGAAGTAATAGGTAAAGAAATTACAGCTGCTGCTATCTCTCTCCTGTGATTCCTTTTAATCACAAATATCATTGCTTTCTCCCCAGTTTTCTTACAATTTTACACTGCAAGTATAAATTTAGTTCTATTTTTATAAGCTATATCATTTTGTTGAGATCATGGCAGAATGGCCTCACACTATGACAGATGTGTACCATCATAACAGAAGAGCCAGTGGGTCATTTTCAGCCATAGGCAAGACATATGTGAAGGCACCTCCTTACACTTTCAACATCATAACTCCTATAAAAAAATTATGGAGATTTATAGTCATCTTCCTTGGAAAGCAACTGCCATGACAAGTCAAGAACAATTTATACTGACTGGTACCTCTGGAGACAGAAGAAATCAGACTTTGTCTTCACAAACTTTGTGACTGACTGGCTGACTTTCCATAAAGCCTGACCAATGTATGTCTCAGGTTTACAGTGGTTAGTAGAGTCTCACCCTGGCAGGAAAGGAAGCAAAAACTTTGGTAGAGGCAAGTCACCAGCTTCCCTAACTTCTTCATGGATTTTTCTCTAAACAGTCAGGCACCACAGTGACAGGTAGGTGCTATGAATGTAAATAGTAAAGGCAAAAATTTGGGTTTAACTCTGTGCTGGGTGTGGCTGGGCTGCAGATACTTTTCTTCACGGCAGCTTGTATGTTGCCACGTTGCAGGTTTGTGACCAAAACTGTGCTAATAACACTCTCAGTAAGCAGTGCTTGCACAATGTCAAGGCCAGCTCTGTTTCTCACGCTGCCCTGCCAGGGGGTCACTGCGGGTGGGCAGGAGTTTGGGAAGGAGACGCAGCTGGGAGAGCTGACCCCGACTGACCAAGGGGTGATTTTATGCCCAGTCACATCAGGCTCAGCAATAAAGCTGGAGGGTGGTCTTCCTAAAGTTGCTGTTGCTTGGGGACTGGCTGGGCACATACCTGCTGGTGGGAGGTGCTAAGTCTTTGCAGATCCTTGGGGTTTTTTAAAACTTTTTCTTCATTTATTACGCAGTCTTTATCTTGGGCCATTTGTTTTCTCACTTCTCTTTTTCTAATTCTGTCCTGAATCCTGCTGTGGGTGTGGAGATACAGTGATCAAGCAGCAGATTAGTTGCTGCTTGGAATCTCTTTATCCCAAACACAATATCCATTACTGGGAAAGCTTGTCTTTTTCTTGGCATCAATAATGGTAGTTCTTATTGCTATTTCAAACATAATTCTGGCCAACTGCTAGTTGGTTAGATATTTTCCTTATTTCATATGAATGATCACATAAAAGATATACAGATGCAGAATCCATGTGGAAGAGGAGGGACATGGTAATCAGGTGCATGTTCACCCTGCATTTCAATACACTCACATGGAACCGTGGGCTTGGTTGTCCTTGAAGACAAAAGTGCCTTCTACAGGTAGGAAATGCACAGGTACTCTCAGACTCATAGCCAGGACTTTTCACAAATTTTGTGAAGAGTGTGAATCTGTTTTGTGAAGCAGAAAGGAAGATGGACAACAGATGACCAGGAGAATGTTGAGCCTGCAGAGACAGAATGAAGACTTGGTGTTTTTCTTTCCATCTCTATTTGCCCTGGCAATCAAACGCTGTGTGACAGACATATAATTGCAGCAGTTTTACCTGTGTTTTGGCAAAATTATACAAATATATTAAGAAAAATATCTTTAACTTTGTGAAAATTTTGTGAATGTGTCATTGAGTAACAACTTACTAATAAGGAAGCAAAGGGAGAGAACAAATGAGAACAGCTACAAAAGGCCATGAAAACTCACAACAAAGAGTCAGAAATGACAGAATCCACAGAAAACCAGAATATTCTGAGTTGGAGGGGATTCACAAGGATCATTGAGTCCAGCTATCGTCCCTGCACAAGACAGCCCCGAGAATAACAGCATGGGCCTAAGAGCATTGTCCAAATACTTCTTGAACTAAATATTTTATTGAAATATAATTTATTCTAATGCTAAAAAATATACTAACCAAAATAATACATATTGTATTAAAGATAGGAGATTATGAAATAAAAGAACTTCCTAGAGACTCAATACCTAATAGAGTGAAAAACTCTATAACTACAAGAGCTTCATTAACTACACATTTTAATGAAATTTTATGAGTAAACTTTTGATAAAGCCACTATAGAATTTGTGTGCTGTCCTATGAAGGAACAGGGCCAATCAGTTTGATTAATTTAAAGCTTCTGAAAAAAAAAAACAAATGCTCAAGTATGAATTAGAAACATATTTGAAAGAATATTGGGGAACAACATTTTAAAACATTTTAAATATCTAATTTCAAAAGGGATTTAAATGAATAAGCTACTGCCAAATCAAAGTACTTGTTGAATTTAAGTGTTGGAAATTTGCATGTTGAAGTGTTCGAAATTATCTTTCTGCTTTTACTGGAAGTGCCACTGGGGGAGTAATTTCTCATTTCCTGAAACATCAGAAGTAGAATTACTATTTGCTGCAATGCTTGTATGAAATAATTCTTTTTTTCCATTAAAAAAAAATCATAATTTATGCTTTAAGAAATACCTGATGACATACAGTACAAACAGTCTTGTCATATAACATGTATTATATCAGTCTCAAAAGACACTTAAAAGGAACTTTCCTTTTCTGACAAGAAGCAGCTGGCTTAAGGAGTGATGAATTTACAACACATCATCTTGGCATTTCAGTTTTCTGTATTACTTCACACATTAAATTACTCAATATCAATGTAAATGGACCTCTTTCTCTAGGGAAAAAAAAAAAAGAAATCAAAACAGAGAACAAGCCTTTCCTTCTTTCGATTTGCAAGTGAGATTTGTAAGTCTTCATTTTTCATAGGCACCCTGCCTGAACAAGTGTATGGTATGGCAATATTGAAAAATGTTCCCCCAATGTAGCTGTATTCCCTTCTATAAAACAATAAAATTAAATTCATGAATTATAACTTTTAGCAAATAGTATAGCACTGTTGTTTAGAAACTGATGACCTGCAGCCACACCTTGTACCTGGTGCTGGTCATGATATGTCACATCAGTGCATGTGTATGTGTGTACTTCATAGAGACTCTCAGAAAGGGACAGGTAGTTCAGCAGTGAAAGTTTTAAGCCAGGAGTTGTGACCACAGAACTTTCTGTGTAATCTTGAATAAACTGCATAAAATGAAACCAATTTAGTTATTTAACAGAAATGACCAAATACTTTAGTATTTCTATAGGTGAATTTCTGCCTATGAAACAGGGGACTTCCGAAGTTCTCATCATACACAGTGTTTTGAGATGAAATTCATTACAGTCCTCAAAAATTGTTGCTGCAGCACATAAACATTATAAAATCAGGAAGGAGATGCTTGAGCAGTACCTGGGAAATCAATACGTGGCACACTTATTCCTTAGGGCATATGTATCCCAAGAAAATGAGTCACTTTTTTTTGGTAAAAGTAGGTTAGGAGTGACCACTGTAAGGGAATATAAATGAACATATATGAGTATGGTTTTTATCTAAAGTGGTATTTGAAAACTGTAGATATTATCAGAGATGTTGAAGGATGACTGCAAGGAATGACTGAAGGAATGGAAGAAACTGAAGAAATTTTTGAACTTACATCTAACACAGATCAGATAATTCTGAGTAAATATTTTCACATCTCTTAGCAAATATATTTTAAACCTTGTTTTCCCAAGACATAGATCCTTTTAATCCTTTTAAAGGCTAAACTGAATCAGTTGTCAGGGATGCTGTTAAGTGTCATCCTGGACAGATTTTTTGATATCAGGTGTTCTCTGAGACCGCAATCTCCTGTGCCAATGAAGAAATACACAGATTGTGTTTGAAAAAGCCAAGACTTTTCTTGCCCAAATTTCAATGTACAGCTTCATTCTTCAAAGATGAAATACTCTGTAGTGTCCTGAGGACAAATTGTGCTGCATTGTTTCCATTTTCATAGCAGCACCGATCCTCTGCAGCCTTGCCAAAGGCTGTGTTTCAGCAAGGTTGTGTTGTTTTCTGTTCTTATCTTGCATTGGAAGGCTAGAGTCACAAAATACAGAAGATAGTTTAATGAATATTTTTAAGTTGATTCAATAATGCAGTATTCAAAATGAAAGTTATTCTTTATCAAAGTCTTTGCTCTTTTAATTATATATATAGAATTCTCAGAATTTGAGGGTTTGGTCCTTTTCTTTTTCTCCCTATGTTTCTTTCAGATTCATAGGGGAAATTGAGCAATTTTTTCACTTTTCTTCAGTTCCTCTTCATTAATCTACTCTGTCATTTACATAACTCTCTCAACTCAAAAAACAGTACAGAGTACACAGTTACAGTTGCATTTCACTTTTTCTTACTGTGCAGCTTTTAAAATCCTAAAGCAAAATATCACTGCACCTGAGAGGAAAAAAAATCCTCTGTATGGGTTTGGTCTTTTTTTAATTTGGAAAACAAAAAAGAAACAAACATTTTAAAGCTTGAGGTTATGCACATGAGTCATAAAAATAAGTTTTCCTGAGAATATACTAGTTCGGATGAAAGTCCCATTGTGTTGGTTTTTTTAAACTGGAAATTCCCTTCATGTCTAGAAAATGGGTTCAGAAATGAACCCAATATTATTTAAAATATTTTAAGTTGTCCATCTATATATTACATTTTAATCATTATTTATTACATTCTTTACTTTTACCTAGGATACGATAGGTCTCTCTGTTGTCCTTTCTGATGTTATGTTGTAAGCGTATGTCAATAGCCTGCTACTATTGCAAAAAGTCAGATACCTGTATTTAGGGATATCTAAATATCTTCAAGCTGCTTTCTTCCCTTTTCCCATCACAGTCAGTTAGTGGAAGATTTGGTAAGATTCAGTGCACCTATTTGTTCCCACACCCTACAAATGCTTGTTTTGGAGTGCTTTTGCCAGATTCCCACCAGCATGAGAGCCCAGCATCTTGCTGGCCAATTGCTTAATGAATGGGTAGCTTGGAAGGAGCCAGCACTGCTGTCTCTGAAGCCTGGTTGCAGTGCCAGGCCTTACTGTTAGAATAATGTCATTCACATTTTCAATTAGATCTAGATATAGATCTAGATCTATCAGCCAAGCTCTTCTTACATTTTTGCTCCTAAAAATGCTAGACAAAGAGGAAGAGGAGCACAAAAAGCAAGACAAGCCGTGCTTTAGTCAGTGACCCTGAACTGCATGGAAATAAATGAGACTCTTGTTTTTACTTGAAATTATTTTGAATTTCACACATTTCCTGTGTCGATTACTATCTAGTTCTTGGTTTGGCATTATTTGGGTTGAAAATTACCTTGGCATATTGTCAGCCTACCAAAATGCTCCATATTTCTGGATGTTAAGAAATTGGTCATCAGCCCAGTCATTTGAGGTGTTTGTCAGGGTGTGTTCAGGAGTTTTGGTAGGATTTTGCACAGAATTATTTCAGAGCTGCATTTAGTTTAGGATGTTTAATAAGATGCTAACTAACATTTCTTGCAACACAGCCCTCCTTTGTTTTCTGCTTTTCCTGTGTTCAGTTAGGTGTCATTGGATCTGGTGCTCCCTTTGACTCGAGAAGAATTGCAGTTTTTGTACTTGTCCATTACTAACTTCTGAGTAGATACGTACTAGTGCACCTTTTGCTGTGCTTAAATTGGACTAGGACTAAATGCTATGTGGTTTTGCAAAATCACTGTTGTCCAGAACAGCAATAATTCAAAGTCAGTTGCCTTACATGGCTCATTTATAGAGCAGAGCAGAAACTTTTCAAAGAACTTAGGAAGTTCAGGCTTGAGGATTTGGTTTCCAGTGTGGAGGGTAATGGTACTGAAAAAGGCTTTTAGGTATATAATTATGTTTTGTTGCCTGCCTTATGATTAGTGAGATACACAAATGACTGTACCCAGATGGAACAAGGTCTGTCTTTGTGGTATCCCAGGATCTTGTTCTTTTCACCATTCACATTCAGGGACTGTCTTGCAGAATTAAAGGAGGAGTTAGAAGAGGAAGGATGCAAGCCAGAGAGTTCATGGCTTTTAGTTCCTGACACAAGACACATGAAGCTGAATACACTCAAACCAGGGTACTCAGAAGCGTTCCCCTTTCTTTTTTTTTTTTTTTCTGAGCTCTTTTTATAAAGATGATTGATTTGAAGATGTGCTGGATTTATGATTATTTGCTTTCTAAACATTTAAATCTGTACATTAGCACTGCTTTTCATTGCTTGCTGGTTTATTGTGGTGGTGTATTAAGTGGAGCAGGTAGGAGAGAAGCTTGGTTGCTTGCAAAGAGAAATCAGATTTTAAAAGCATTTACAAAATCATGGCTGGTGTCTGCTTGCAGACTTGCTGGCATATTTTAAATTTGGCCTTCATAAAATTCTGTTGGAAGTTTTTTAGTCTACTGATACCAAAGTGTGTATAGCTATTTAATAGCTTCCCACATCAAATTAGGCAAAGATTAATGTGACCATTTTTTCTTGTTCATCCCAACTTTTGAGACATTTTGGCTGCAAAAGCTGGTCATGCAGCCCATGCAGTTAAGCAATGGGTTAACTGTTTCCTTGTGACAGTTCCTCAGTTGCTATAGATTAGCAGAGCTGACTTCAGCAGAACCAAATCTATTTGCAGCAGCTCAGGATATGGTCTCTTGAGCTATATTACAATTAAACAAACTTGTTCAATTAGCAACAATTACTTTTGACAGTGAAGGGATAATAGAGGATTTTGCTTACAGGTGTCTCCCTTTGATCTTAGTCCATTGAACCATTTAATGATTCTGTTTTGTTTGGTGCTGCAAGCTATCAACTAGACAAAAAAAAAAAATTAGTTCTATAATTTTCAAAGGCCTTTGCCATTAAATGTTCATGACTAAATCTATTTGTGTGTGACTTAGGAGGCAGCAGGAGCAAGAAGAGCTGCAGTGAAAAACAGAGAAATGAGAAGACATGCAAGGTGCACAGAGGAGACTGAAATGGATTGCTTGATGACAAAGCTGGAGCATAAACAGTCAGAGAAATAAATCAAAGCATGGTTTTGCTTGTTCTGTTGGATTTTCCTATATTTGTGCAGGAGGCAGGGTCATATGCTTCGGATTACAGCTAATGTGCCTTTTAAACAAAAAAAGCCATTCTCTGGGGTTTATATTTTCTGTTCTCCGAACTCGTGAATTCAATGTTGAAGTCATTAGCAATTTATGGGAGAAGATAAATCTCCCTTCAGGTCTCCCTGACTGGACCTGAAGAATCTAGATGCAATATTTCCCCAAATGACAGCTTGATGCCAATCCTTATCTCTAGCTACCTCAGCCTGGTTGCCTGCTATATTAAAAAAAGGGCTGAGAGTAATGTAGTTACTGAAGACAACAGAGATATACTGGCATTCTTTAGAACAAGTGTTTTATATTAGGCAGACTTATAGGTAGCTACAACTTTTTTTTTTAAATTTTCAGGAATACTCCATGCCCATGTCTGCTGTCTTACTTCACTGTCACAAATAGTAAGTCTGTGCACAGTAAGTCATAATGAATCATGCTTATTAGCAATTAGTATCTGATAAAATTTCAAGTTTATTAGAAAATTGAAACCACTGGTAAAGACTTATATATTCATATAAATTATATTTAGCATTATGCATAATATTCAGCTCTATCTTTCCCAGAATAATATGAAAACCCTATCACAATGATTAACTATGTATGTTTCTGTTATTATTCTGACAGGTTTATCAGAACAGTGTATTTCAGATTTCTGTAAATTATAATAAGATATGATGAGCAGGCTAGATGAGAAAGGATAAACATCTTTGAGAAGGAAAATTGGAATAGTTATATATTGTATTTCGTAAGACAGAGATCTCACTGGAAAGAAAGATGGGGAAAAAATATAACCATTGCAAGGCCACAGAAAATTTTAACGACAGATTCTACTTATTTTCCACTTGAAAACCATTATATTAGCTATGGCATAGGGCAATCAAACATGAGTAGAAAACAGGAAGTCCTTTCACATTGCAGGCGCCTGTAATGGGTATTGTAAACAAAACCTAGTCATTTTTATTTGTCCCTTTCATTGTGCTAATGAGACTCTCTTGCTTATAAAAGGGTTTCACTTGGCTATTCAGCTTTCTGCCAGTTTAGAAATTGGCTAGTACTATATAGTTGTATTGTATGTTTTAGCACCTGTTGTTATGGTCATTACTCAGGGATAGTGACAATTGCCCTTTGGTCTTTTGTACATGTTGTTCTTTCCAGCCTCTCTATGGAGTATTGTTTTTCAGGCTCTGAACCTGTCATCTTCCCAGCCTGAATAATTTTCTCGCTGTAGGACAGTTAGTGTCTCATCAGTCAAATACTTCACTCTGGAAGTGATTTATTCAAAGCCGTGGGGTTTTACAAAACTATCCAGATCACTTTCCTGAATGACACAAATGATACCATTGCTAAATATAATACAGAGGGATTTATTGCACTGTCTGCTTAATAATAAACTGCAAGTTCTGTGCATTGCATGGTATCAGCTATCGGTGCTTTCTGTCCTGTTTATTTCAGTACCAGTGAGAATGCTGTGTGAGGCCAGGGGACAGAGGGAGCACTGAGTGATGGGCTAACATGCAGCTGGGAAACTGGGCAGCACCCAGAAAGCACATCCCCTAGCAGGACCTCTGTGAGCAGAAGGCTCCATTAAGATGGCATTGGCTTACAACAGCTTCATTCCTGCTCCATGATCTCATGTACCAAATCAAAGGATCTGTGTAAGTGCTGAATACGTGTGTGTGTTGGGTCCCCAGCTGCAAGAGAAGGCCAGGCAGGAGCCAACTGTGGGAGCCCTGCAAGCCGTGTGAAATATTTGGCAGGTCTGAAGTCTAAATTCAGTTATGTAATGGATGTGATTATCACAGACTAGCATCTTGTACATTCACTCACATCTTTTGGATAAAACAGATAGAAGGCAGTAATCACATTGTGCTTATTATGCCAGAAGCAACATACAGCAAGAAAATAAACACCATCAGATATTTTCAATTTCTCTGCTAAGGAAGGAGAGAATATGGCAATAATATCCCAGAAATGATAGACACTGTTATAACAAGTCCCCTAAACCCAGAAAAGAGTCCTTTACTGTAAGTAAAATGAGAGGTTACACTTCATGTCAGAATGCTTTTATGAAGCTGGTCATAGCTGTCAAGTTCAATCTGTAATTAATATTGTGCTGAATAATGATTGTGAGGATGCATTTGGGATTATTTTGGTGGATTTAATATGCAAATATTTTGAACAATGTAAACAGTATTATTAATGATTTTCCCCATAGTTATATTCACAGAGTTATGCAGTTATTTACAGTCTAGAACCTCATAGTGGTCTGGTGGACAAGGCTATCTATAGTTTTGATGAACAGTACCTTCATTTTTTGNAGAGACATGTGTTCCATAATTTGCAGCTTGATAACCAGCTTGACAATTCTTTAAAATCATGGTCTAAACACACTCCAAAAAAATGGAAAGAGTGAGAAACAAACAAAATGTAGATCTTTCCAGGAAAATATAACATATATTTGTATCACGTATGTCTAGGTGTTCTAACTGATTACCAGGTTTGGCTGTTAGTTGGCAGAGCAGGTGATATGTGCTCAAGNGAACTTTTGAACTTTTCAGTGAAGAGTTTCAAGCAAAAAGATGACCAAAAATATGGGAAGT
The DNA here is from genome assembly GCA_013400635.1 of Hypocryptadius cinnamomeus. Lineage (NCBI taxonomy): Eukaryota > Metazoa > Chordata > Aves > Passeriformes > Zosteropidae > Hypocryptadius > Hypocryptadius cinnamomeus. The sequence continues at coordinate 21,729 of VYZP01022072.1, forward strand.
TAGCAGCGCTCCCTCCTTTGTGAAGAGAATCAAATCCATGTCTCAGTTCCAGGCAGTGTGTTTGACCTCTGTTGACTGTGTAGTTTGAGGTCCAGCCACAAACATTTCTAACTTCCCATTAGGTAGAGAGTTCAGTAAAATCCTAATTTATTAGTTATTACTTTAGGATATCTTCCCTTACTGAAGCTGTTGTTTGTTGGACCACTTTGAAAATGAGGATTTTGTTTTTCTGTGTTGATATGTCCTGAATTTATTTCTTCTCTTTTTATATGGAATAATACAAACCAAACACCAGTTTTTAGACAGCTGATTGTCCAAAATGGACAGAGGCAGTACAAAAGGAGGTATCATTATTTGTAGTTTTTATCCAAAAGACATGAAAAATACAGGGTTGTTGTCTAGAAAGTACTTCCACTTTCTCTAAGAACATTATAGTCAGACAGTTGGAGACAAGTGTTCCATAATTTCCAGCTTGATAACCAGCTTGACAGTTCTTTAAAATCATGGTCTAAACACACTCAAAAAAAATGGAAAGAGTGAGAAACAAACAAAATGTAGATCTTTCCAGGAAAATATAACATATATTTGTATCACGTATGTCTAGGTGTTCTAACNATATTTGTATCACGTATATCTAGGGGTTCTAACTGATAACCAGGTTTGGCTATTAGTTGGCAGAGCAGGTGATATGTGCTCAAGGACAAAACTCTTGGGTCTGGAGGGATTATAGGTTGTGCCAGTGATGGCAGGGACCAGACTCACCAGCACTGAAAGCACTTTTCATGCCATCATGCCAAGTACTGATACACCCAACATTTGAAACTGAATATCTGATGGTGATTTTTTTTTTCCATTGGAATCCTTACCATTTTCTTTTAATAATTTCAATGTATTTTATTGAATATTTTCCTTTGTTTTTCTATTATTTTACAAGTTACATACAAACTGGGGACTAGGGCGTCCCATTTAGTTGCCTGTATTTGAAGGTACTCCACATCTTTTCAGACATCCCAGAGGATCTCAGGAACCTTCAGGTAGCTGCCAAATGTAGTGTATGATTAGTTCTCTCTCTATAGTGTCCAGACAGAGGCCATGGTGGGTTTGCAAGAAACTAGGCCATCTCAGAGATCACCAGGTGCCTGTGTGCAAGTATGTGAATCAGACCTTTGTGATGGACTTTATTTTGCAGAATTATGCATTTATATAGAATACAACATCCTACAGTCTTATCCAAAAACACAACATCAAAACGCCTAAAGAATACTGGACTGAAAATGAACTTAGATTAATTAAGAGACTTTGCAGCATTTTTATTGTTGTTATCTAGACTCTTGCCAAAAAGGTCCCTTATCTGTGGGAACTCACATACTTTGAAAAACTGTTGGGATTATTTATATTGTTATCTAGACCCATGTAATTATTTAATTGAATGTAATTTCTGACAGCATATCCTGCATATTCCTTAATCTTCCAATCTGTATCACATCATTTTAAAGAAAGCTACTGACAAACACCGTGACCCTTCCAGTTATGCCTCATCTGGCAGCTTATTCAAAAAATCTCAATAATTGAACTCTGTGCAGAAGAATGTGGAAGGCTGGAAGGCATTCATGCACCAGTTCAGTGGACTGGTCATGGCCTACGATTTGCCATGCAGATCTGCCAGCACAGGCAGAACCTAGTGGCAGAATCTGACAAATGGGCAAGCAAATCTGCTGTGCTGTGGGGGAGAGATAAGCAATGCTGTGATGAGACACAAAAATGCAGTAATGTCAGAATTGTGGTCAGGCAATACCATAACCACTGTATCTTGTCTATACTCAGTGGAGTCGGAGGGGAGGCGGCAGGAAGGAATATGTATAACAGATGGCCTGAAAGCAGCAGTTTTGAATTAATCAGGATGGAGGATTATGAGGATCTAGATGACAGATTTAGTGTATAGATGCAGATATAGAAGCTAGATATGAGAAGTATTACTGTGGTAGGAGTAGCAAGCCACGCACATAGGCTTAGAATTTAGTTGGAAAGGACTATCGGAGGTCACCACATACAGCCCTATGCTCAAAGCAGAATTGGCTTTCAGGTTGCTGTGAGTAGTCCTGCTGAAGTCTGAGTATCTTCAAGGATGGATTCCTGCTCTTTCTGGGCAACCTCTTCCAGTCCTTTAGTACTCTCACGGAGGAATTATTTTCTGTAACCACTCAGAATTCCCTTTATTTCAACCTGACTGTTGTCTTTTCCTTGTGCAGCTCTGAGAAGAGTCTGGTTTCATCTTTCCTGTAAACCCAGTTAGGCAGTTGAAAGCAGAAACTGGATTCCCACTTAGTCATCTCTCCTCCAGGCTGAACAAATACAAATACTTCAATACCTCAGCTTCTTCTTGTATGTTGTGTTTCTGGTCCCTTTAACATCTTGGTGTCTGTCTGCAGGACTTGGTCCAGTATGCCTGTGTTGTTCTTGTACAGTGGCTGCCAGAGGGGCCCACTCCGTTCTGTGAGCCAGGAGGCCGTGCTGCTGCTCGTGCAGCTCTATGGCAGCAGCACTGCTGCTGCACTGACAGCCAGAGCCTGGAAACAGGCAAGCTGCAGAGAAGTGATCTTTGTAACCCTAGTTTCTGAGAAACATTAAAAAAACCCAGATCCCATTAGGGCCCTTTCATATCTACCATGATGTTGGATAACTCATTTAAAAAGACAACTGAGAGTTGTTCTAGCATGGGTGAGTTGCCTAAATTGTCTAAAGGAAACTGTAACTGCAGTGCTCAAGGATAATATGTGGTGGTTCATCAATTGTTTTTTTGCTAACAAAACCTGAAGTTGGGGAATTCACCAAGGCGTACAATGAAAGGACATTGTGAAGTCTTAATAATAAAAGTTATACAAACCAACAAAAACAGTGAATTTTCTATCCAGTGAAAAAATAAAAAGCCATATGTATTTTAAATCTAATTTATCTAAAGTCTAGTGTATGAAAATTCAGTTGGTCCATCCAAGACTAAAAATAAACAAATATTTTGTTTTATAAAATTCTCCATAAAATGGTATAACAACTTTATCTGTAAATATTATGATTGGAGATTATTCTCCAGATATGAGGCTATGAATGTAAAATATGTGAGTAGCACAATATAACTAATGGTGTTTATTTTTACAGGATTCAGGCAAGAATGATATATATTAGGCCTGTTTTCCATTTACAGTGCTATTGAGAAATTGTTGAATGTCTCTTGAAAGATGCTGAGGACCCTCAGTTTCCACTGTTGGACTTTGACTTTAACTTCAATATATATTTTAAAGGACTATGTGAGCTCTTAAGATGCTTAGTATATTGAAATAAACATGCCTTAAAATATTGCTCTTTTTCAATACAAAAATACAGATGGTGCAGATCCCTGATGTAACTTAATCTAAAGCAGCCTTGGTCTTTGTCTGTAGTTCTGTCATCATTTATTTTCTTTTGTACATCAATTCTATTGCAGACTGAAATCACAAGGCAGAAGTCAGAGGTATGTGGAAACCTTCATTTCCACTTTATAATTCCTGACCAGTAATATTTGTTTGAATCTTTCGTGTTCCCTTTTGACAAGTATCATGGAGGATCTCTCTTGGGCTTTCCATTAGATCAATTTTAGGCTCCATCATGATCTCCTTCTTAGTTTAGTATTTGTAATCTACAACAGCAGAAGTTGCTGTGCTGCTAGGTGGCAACCTTCTGATTTTGTGAGGTGCACTAGTACCAGCTCTGGAAATATATCACTCAGTATTTTTTTCAGTTGTTTGAGTTCTGATTAATGCTAGCATAAAATCAGAATTAGACTGGCAGAATTATGGTGGATTTGAGTTCACTTATGTATTTATTTATATTTCAGTGACTCCACTTTTAATTCTAGGTGATATACCAAGCTAAAAAAAAAACCACGCAAAATTTAATCTGATATACAGTACATTAATAAAATAAAACTGCATTTGCAGGATTTAAATAAACCATCAGTAAAAGCTGTATGATGGAATTTTAGTTTTAACTAAGCAGAGATACGAAAACCAATGTCCTCGACCCATTTCAGGGACTCTATGATGGCAGGTTTCCCACCTCTCCCTGCTTGCAACCCTACTGTCTGTAGTGCCATACAGTTAAAGCAACAGAGAGATGAGCATAAGTGTTCAGGTGTAAAAATTGTGATAACACAGCATCTGTTTTTTCACAGGTCTAAAATACCTGTCCTCTGGTTAGCATGACAGATTCTACTGTCTAATGGCAAAGAGCTCTCTACTATGTCCACATTAGCGAGTAATTTGGTGCAATAAAAGAAAGAGTTATTGAGCTGAACAGTTCTGAGGCCTGTATATCTACATTATATGCAGTCATGGGGTTTTACTGTGCAGCAGTTCGAAGTTGGACTGCCAAACCCCCACAATCATCATGACCACAGATGCAGTCTGAAACTCCCTGAGGCTGTGTCTAAGTTAGCAGATTGTGTGCTGCAAGAAAAGCAGGACTGCAGAGGGAAGTAGCTGGTGCTGAGGACCACACTCTATGTGTTTCAGAGGGTGTATTTCAAATTGGATCTCATCTGATCTTATACACTGAATGTCCATTAATAGCTGCCCTAGGTGAAACTGAGGTACATTTTCTAGTTTAGTTTCACCTACAAGGAATCCAGTTTAGGCTCTCTGAGACTCCTCTGAGGGGCAAATCAAAGAGTGGGGCAGCTAGGAGATCTGCTTCAAACACACACTTTAGATGGAACTGACTCACTGCAATGTCGTGGTGCTCTGGAGCAGCAAGAACTGTTACAGTCTCATGTGTCCTCAGCAGGGCTGAAGTGAAACTGGTGGCCATATGGAGCACCACCACCAGGTAAGACATCCCTGAAAGAAAACCCAGTTAGCATAAACACTGTTCTGTGGACTGCACCAGTGTGCAGGAATTTCATTGCCTCAAAACACAGCACTAATAGAGATGCAGTTGTAGCCTGGATTTTGGGGCAGAACATTCAGTTCTTCTTGGCATCTAAAATGGAACTGAAGCAGACCAAGCCTCTGCACTGGGACTTGGGAGGCAAGGATGAGAAGGATTTCTGGAGACGGGTTTGAAAATTAATCTGTGTGCAGACGTGACAATCCAGTGCCTTGACACAGCCCTAGGCATTTAGTGAGATCATACACCATGAATTTTTCCCTCTGTAGAATAAGAGTGGTAGAAAAACTTCCTGGATTTCTGATCACCTTCTAGCCTGAAAGAACAGGGGCAGTGCCTCCTGGAAGCAGGGCAGTGCTTCATTCCAGAATTTTGGGTACAGGGGTTTTTTTTTGTTTGGTTGGTTGCTTGGCTGCTTTTATTGTTTGGGGTTTTTTGTTTGGTTGGTTGTTTTTTTTTGTTTTGGGGTTGTTGTTTTTTTTTGAAAACACAGTTGCCATTAGGTAAAGATTCAATAT
>VYZP01022073.1:0-27191 GCA_013400635.1 Hypocryptadius cinnamomeus
AGCACGTTTTATTTTTTTTTACTTACCTTTTTTCCTTTTTCAGGTCTACAAAGTGCACCTTTGGGCTGAGACCAAGCATGGAAAGTTTCAGCCCAAATGGAGGCTTTTGAGAAAGTTCTGAACATCTGACAATGGGGTTATCATGGAAATCTTTTTCTTTCTTTCTTTTCAAAATACTCTCACCATAGTTTTCATATTGCTGAAAACTATACTTAAACCAAATTTTGGAAGGCATTATCTAAAATTTAAAACATTCAAAGTTTTGTTTGTTTCACATTTGATAAATGTTAAAAGACTTTTTTCAGTTCTGAGAAAATAGGCTGTGATCAGTACAGAGGATTGCCTCTATCAGCAGAAATTGTTAAATACTGACTTTGACCCATTTTGAACTGTTTGGCAGTGTCAACTAAGCCTAATAGCTTGTTAAAATCATGTACTAGATCAGTGTGTAACTGCCAGAATATACAGTTGTACTCTGAAAATTGACACAACCTTGTTGGCATCCATGTGTCCTCTTCATCATCTAAGTGAAGTGGACCTCGATTACTGATAAACTTTTTGCTGTATTACAAAATCAGCCTGAAATTTGGAAATTGAGGACTTTGAATATTTGCTTTCACAAAAAATGCAGTAATCTTTTTTAGCCTTTCTACCCTGTGCCATATTTTTGCACAGTTGCATTCAAAGTGTGCCATCAAGAGTTTAAGACTATTTCTGCAGTTAATTGTCTGTCTTCTTATATTTATTCTGGTGTGTTCATCAACCACTCTTGGAAGCATGTTTTGTTTTCACATACAAAAAAATAAAAAAAATCAAAGGTTTCTCACCAAGTGAAAAATTATACCTGAAATCAAACAGGGAGTGTATTTTAAGAAGGGTATGGTTATCATGTAGTCACTTTTCAGAGTAGAACAACATTGTAAGTTCATGTCTGCATGCAGTTTCCATTGGTATTCTGATAATGCCTGTCAAATGCAGCTCTCCCTCCACCTTCCAAACTTGTCCTGCCTGCTTGTATCAACAGGTTCAGCTAAGTTTAACACTTGTTTTAAAATGGGCATCAAACTCGGTTGCTCCTGTTTCAGGCACCAGAATTTAGAGCACAACACTGGGAAAGGGTGCATGGTTTTATAACCCCTTTGTCAGACACTGCTGCAATTTGTAGCTTAAAAGAACAATTTCCCTTTTACAAGAAATTTGTGATATTTTACTGTTTTTATCTCTTCTCACCAACTTTTATCCAACATCCTAAAATAGGAATGTGCTAATGACTTTGTGCTAGTGTCAGTTTTCCTGTATTTGAAGGGATTTGTCAGTTGTCTGTAACTGCTTCTTTACTGTAATCAGCTGGAGCAGTAAGGTCATGAATTTGAACTACCCTTTCACTCCCAAGTACAAGGAACTGCAAGAGGAAGTGGTTTTCCATTGTCATAAAAAATCCTTTTAGATTGGTAGTCCTTACCCTGTTTGATGGTACATTGCAGCGTTTTAAGAATAGAGTTCTGGTGTAGAGTAGGATTTCTAAAATCTGGGCTTTTGGAGGTAATTGTTTCCTGTGTGTTGTGAGCCAGGTTTGTTAGCAGTTGGGATTGATGTTTCACCTTCAGAGGTGGTCATTCTGGGAAAGAGTAAAGGCCCCTTGGCAAGGCAGTGTGGGGAGCTTTGCATTGCCTCAGCTGTGTCCCTCCTCTGTAGGGCTGCAGTGAACCAGTCATTATAAACACATGCATTGATTCCTAAAATATACATAGATCTGTGTAATTCTATTTTCCATATGAAGATGAAATTTTAAGCTTAGATTGAGGCGAAGCTACTTTTTTACAGATGAACAAATACCTAATAGAAATTAAGTTTAAAGCATTTATATACATGTATGTGTCACTAGAAAATACTGCTGACACATGTAAATAAGTTACTCTGCAGTAGATGTGGTTTCTGTCTTTATTAGAAATAATTGAAAAAATACTTTGATAAATACTAACAGACTAATGCCGTCAAAATAAATGTGCCTGAATCTAGTTTTTAATGTTTTTTCTTGTTCTCCTTAACATTAAATATATTAAGGAGTCAGTAATTTAACATGCTTTGTGTCCTTGAAACTTAGGCTCTGATTTAGATGATCTATATCCCCTATATCTCTCTGCCTTTTCCTCCCTATGGATTAGCCATGGTGGGGGTTTAGGTTCAATTAAACTGTAAAACAACTTAGTATTACTCAGTGCTTTGGAGATTTTTGTTCTATGAGATCAGAAGTGGTAGCTAATTGATTATCTGAAGAATGAACTGCACACTTCATTCCCCAAGAGTTTGGAATTGTGTGGCTATACTGATGTCTAATAAGTACTTTAATTTTTCAGTGCTTTATTCAGTAGGGTATGTTCCCCAAATAACTTAAAAGATATAGGCTGTTACTTTCCTAGTTCGGTGAAGAAAATAGGCCATGATATTCACAATTATGACTGCATATAATAAGTATCTGAGACAATTTGCCTTTATATTGGTAGTTTTACTGTTTTTCAAATCTGCAGAGTTGCAAGTGAGCCATAACGTTGTGTAATTAAAGGTTATGTGAAAAAAAAAAAAACCAATTACTAATTAAATTACTCTTTTTAGAATAGTATCCAGTGTTTTACAAGGTTCTGCTTTCTGAGTACTACAGGTTCTTCTGGGCACAATGGATGTGCTTTCTTAATACAGCCTTCCTGTATTATTGTCCTGCTTAACGTGATTGTCTGAAATAGTCTCACAGGCTAGACAGGAGCCTCCCAGTTGCAGCACAGTTGTCTTACAAGTCTTAAAAAGTGATGGTTCCCAAATTAGACTGAAAAAAGGCTTAATAATTCTCAGCAGGAAATGTATATTACACAAATATAGCACATTTGTTAAAAGCTACCGAATTTCTTAGTTTCTATTTTAATTGCTGGATAAATTGTTGCATTTAATTTATGGAAATGAAAGCTCAGTTAAAAAAATTAAAAAAAACAAGCTGAAACAATTCCTGATTCACATGTTCAATTCTGTGACTGTGTATGTTAACTGAGCATGTGATCAAAACTGCCCTGTTAGTTTCTGGCACAGAATTGAGCATGTGATCAGTGGAGTAACAGTGATCCTTCCACAGGAGAGTAGCCTGTAAGTTCCTTTCAGATGGGCTCTGGTGCCCTCTCGTGATATTCAATAAGTGTTACTGCACAGCACATACAGGGGAGCCAGGATTGCACTGGTGTGCAGTGTTTACATAGTCCAGATGGGAAATACCATCATTTCAGCTGCATAACTTTTTTTGTTCTTTAGAAGTCCATTCCTAGAGGAGAAATTATGGCAGAGCATCACTCGGCACACTGCTTCACCTGCAGAATGTTGGGCTTTCTTTTCTTTTTTTTTTGTTAGTACCATAGTGTTTGTCAATGGAAACTAAAAACTATAGTTAGAAAAATTTAATTTTTCTGCCTGTACAGAATTAAGAGGCTTTAATTTAAGAGAAAATGTAGTAGTTTTTAAAAGGTATTGTGGGGCATAAAGTATTTATTGATGTTTATCACAGAATTTTGAAGACTGATTATAAAATAAGTACTAATTTTTTCTATTTTAGGGCGTAGTACTATACAGTGCATTAAATGTGATGCTTGATGTATCTTGCAGAGCACTAACATCTCAGATTCTGGTACTAGAATTTGACCTTTTGAGAAAGATAACTTCACCATTAATACATTGCCAGTCCACTGTAACACTTGTTGCCTGGCCTTATAAATACTTAGAACCAAAAGAAGGATTGGCTAGGGCACAGTAAGCTAGGTTTTTTCTTTTTCTTTTCTTTTTTTTTAAGTTTTCTTTTTCTTTGCCTTTTTTAAAAATTAAGTTTGTAATAGAGCACCATTCAAACAGCACATACTGCAATTTGTTTTAAATTCAAATGTAGATATTTATTCTGTTGACTTTGAAAGGGCTTTAATTGCAATATCACTTCCTAGACACGAATGCTTTCCTTTTCCAGTTTGTTGTCAATACTTTTAGGGAGAGTTTGATTTTTTTTCTTTCCTTAGTTTGGTTTTAGTAGTAGAATTGAGGTTTCTATGTGGGAATTGTCTTTGAGTATTTCTGCTTGTAGTATAGTAAGAGTATCCCTCTGAAAAATCATACAGCAGTTGGGAAAAATGCTTTGGATGCTTTTTATGATAATTGCTGCCTTTTGTAAAGTGGAGGGAAGAGGCATGCTGGAGGAGTTCAGAGTGACACACATTGATCAGAGAGCAGGGTGTGAGGAGAAATGCATAGGACTGAAGAGTGACAAGAGCTGTAGGTGGAATCACTAGCAAACAGGAGTAGGACCTAGACACAGGAAGGCAATTCAGTTCTTAGAAAGTAAGGAAGGATGAAGTGAGGGTAACAAGTGTTTGTGCAGCAAGGAAAGGACTTCATGTTTTTAAAAGGAGTTTCAGTTTGATGTATCTGTGGTTGTTGGATAATTAAGTAGAGCACTCTTAGTTACCTGATTTGAAATTTGACATATTTAGTGCTGAGAAGAGGTACCAGATTGAAAGGTTGGGATGCTGAAGTCATCAAATAACCTGCAGGACAGGTTCAGCTTGGCAAGAGGCACCACATGTGCCTCCCCAAAAATGCCCTTAACATGCTGTAAGCTGGAAAGGTATCTCAGTAGGGACTGAAGGGTAGTTCAGATTTCATGGTCTATTTTGACACAATTGGCTAACTTCAAGACTGCTAACAAGGGTATAAGCCAGTATGACTTGTGAAGTGGAAATCTGCCCACTAAGCCTAAGGCCCACCCAGTTCCAAAGTTTCTGTAAGGCTGAGTGAGTGCTCACTTTACCTACCTTGATATATTCTTCTAATGACATTTCTTTTCCTGGTGCCCTTCACATAAAAATGAGGAGGAGAATGGTTTTATTTATTGCAAGATAAAGCTATCTAACTCCTCCAACCGTAATGAGGTAAATATAAATAACAAGACAGCACTGTTATTTTCTTTTGCTCCAGGGTGTACCCGTAGTTTTAGTTCACTTGCTGTTTTGCTGTTGCTTACTCTCCTCTCACGGCTGTGACTGACAGAGCTGCTTCCTTGTAGGAGGACTGACAAATGGTAGTGGTCGCTATATTTCTGCAGCCCCCGGAGCCGAAGCCAAGTATCGCAGTGCGGCGAGCACCTCCAGTCTCTTTAGCTCCACCAGCCAGCTCTTCCCTCCCTCGCGCCTCCGCTACAGCAGGTCTGACATTATGCCTTCTGGACGCAGCCGCCTGCTGGAAGATTTCAGAAACAATCGTTTCCCTAATCTTCAGCTAAGGGACCTTGTTGGACATATTGTTGAATTTTCCCAAGACCAGCATGGTTCTAGGTAATTATTGTAAGAATAGTTAATAATATTTTACTGCTTTGATATTGTTTTATTAACAAGAAACTTTTGAATGAGGTGCTTGTCATCTTAACTCTAAGTGTCTTAATTGGAGCACACACTTTTAGGCTGACCTTCTCCAAGACATTTCATTGTAAAAGTAGTATTAATTTAGCTGCCTGTAGAAGTTCTCAGTGTAGAAATAGCCTCATAACTAGACTTGTAAACTCAAGCATTAAGGTATCAAAAAGGCGTTGATTAAGAAGACAAAATACGTGGCATCTGGAATGTAAAACTGTTTTTGTCAGTACATCATCAGGTACTTAGTTACTGTTATTCTTTTCATCTTTAACGCTTTTCAAATGAAAGTTTTCAAGTCTTAATTTTACTAAAATGTATCCTTTTATATGCAGAGGCACTACTTTCATTTTAATAAATTTTATAAATATTGACTGCATTCTTTAGAGTGTTGAGGTGTCTCATTGAAACAGTGTTTGAAAGGTTTTCCTGTTGTTGATGCAAAGCATAATGTACCTTTTTTTGCACTTAGATTTATACAGCAGAAGCTGGAGCGAGCTACTCCAGCTGAGCGCCAGATGGTATTTAATGAGATCCTGCAAGCAGCCTATCAGTTGATGACTGATGTATTTGGAAACTATGTAATACAGAAGTTCTTTGAGGTAAGCATAGCACTAAGTGTATGGATGGACATGCAAATGAAGTGCTGTAAATCTGATTAAATTTTACTGGTCTTTCCTTAACACCATAGCAGAGTTCTACATGGCTTCCACAGAACCCAAGTGTGTAACTCCGCATAGGTGTTTTCTGTTCTGTGTCCAGTGCTTTTTGCAACAATGGACATGGTTTCTCCTTACACTGGTGGTGCATGTGTTGGTGGACACTGTGCACATTGAGACTTCACAAACCTCTGAGCAGAACTTAGAGAAACTTTCAGCAGATGAAAGGGAACATAAATATTTGAAAAGTGCTTTTTATTGGTTACTACATCATGATACAGAATGGTCTGGAAAATGCAGTTGCATGCAAACAGCTGTATGAACTTCACCCAGTGCTGTGTATCAGGAAACTCCCATAAAATGTGTAGAGGCAGAAGAATTTTGATTAAGGGATATCCATCATAAGATACATCCAATATTACTGCAACTAGTACTTAAAACAGATTTGTCTTCCCTTAAAAACTATGTGGTAAAATGAAAAAAAAAAGCTTCATCAAAGAATTACAGGATTTGGCTTGCATAGAGAAGAAAAAAGTAATACCTGTGTCCTGGGAAAAGTTATATGTAGGAAAGGTATCTAGTATAGTGTACTTTAAATCAAGGGCCATATCAAAGACTTGTGGAGAGATGTTGCTGGAAAATGTCCAGTAAGAAATAAGATACTTGCTGTAAACAAGAATGTAATTTTTAATAGTCTATAAAATAATATGCTCGGTTTCTTTACTTGTTTTCTAATAGCCAGTCAAAATATCTTCTCTAAAGTGTCACTGACATATGATATACAAGATCTTGATTTTGCTTAAGGGTCATCATCTGCTATTTTTTCCATAATGTTAGGTTGGATGAATACACAGTTAATCATTGTTAGCTGAGTGTTTTCATGTTAATTCTGCAGAACACTTCTCAAGGACAAAAGTGCATGTGGCCCTACATGTAATAGGGGACCTCATTTTACTGTATGGGTAGGCAGGTGAAGTTGTTGGTCATGCTTTATTCAGAGCTGACTACAGGTGTGGAGTTTGACAATTCTCAGCAATGCTGCAGGAATATTGCTGTGCCACCAGCTGGTTATCCAGCTGGTCACTTCTGTGTCCTGTCTTACAGGATGTGAGATACACTACACAAGTTTTGAGAAAATAGAAAATCGAAAATCTGATTTGGATTCATACATAATAGTGACCTGTGATCAGTTTGCTAGTATAATTTATTTGAAAAAGTGGTTTATTGCACTTAAATATTCCTACAGACAGACAAATATAAACTGTTGATTTCTTCTGTTGTCTTTCAAGGTCATGCATTTGATAGCAGGTATGTGAACTGCATGTGGAATATTACAAAATGTTGCATTTAGAAAAGAAAAGCTTCTGGTAAATATCCGTGTCAAAATACAAAGTGAAAAATGATTCAAATATTACAGTCATGTACCTCTTGACAGTACTTACTCTGACATGTAAATTCCAGCATGCTGCAATATGTCTTCATTTGTTAACAGCATGTTTGTTTTCTTTTAGTTTGGGAGCCTGGATCAAAAGTTAGCCCTAGCAACACGCATCCGCGGTCATGTTCTGCCATTGGCCCTGCAGATGTACGGCTGTCGTGTTATCCAGAAAGCACTCGAGTCAATCTCACCTGACCAGCAGGTAATTGTAAGTTAGAGCAATGCTTTTTTAATTTTATTTATTTTTATTGTATCCCTCTTTTTACTTGATTAAGTTGATGATTATTCCCTTCATCATGAAATATTCTGGGGGCTAAAATAGTTGTTTAAATGAAAGTACTGAGGTACACAGTTAACACCAGTAAATATGAGGGTTGGAGTCAGGATGAAATGAAATTTTTACCCATTTAAGGAGGGCATGGTGTGGGAAATACCATCATAAAGACAAGGATAATCTTTGTTTTTCCAGAATGAAATGGTGAAAGAGCTGGATGGCCATGTTCTGAAATGTGTGAAGGATCAAAATGGAAACCACGTTGTACAAAAATGCATTGAGTGTGTTCAGCCCCAGTCGCTCCAGTTCATCATTGATGCATTCAAAGGACAGGTAGTGTCAGTGGTTCATTTCCTCTTTGCAAGTTGCTTAGATTTCACAGAAAAAGGTTTGCAGGTCTTTGTCCATGATTTGCGTGTACAAGATAGCATTTGCCACTTTGCTCTCAGCTTATTTTAAGTAGAATGAAAAAGGGGATGATGACATGGAAAAGCTGTTGGAGAGACAGTTAACATGCTGTAAAAAAATGAATTTGTTGGAGATAAGGCTCTAGAAAGACATGTTTGTATGTACTATAAATAATAATAAATATTTATGTAAAATAAATACATACAAGGGACTTCACATGCCCAGGCTTTGTGTTTGTGTTTTGTGATAGCACCATTTCACATTTCCTTCACAGCTCTTGGCAGGGCCATTTTTTTATATAATAACAACATACGTGCTCTCTAGTATACATTTTTCATTAAAAATTTCATTTTCCTCTCCTGTTGCTGGTGTTGCACGTGTGTCTTTCAGTGTTTCCCAATGAATGTCAGTCCTTAAGGAACTGCAGTGATGAAATTCACTAATCTCTTCCCTACACATGGACCAGTGTGAAGGGAGTGTAGTATTTGTTTACTTCAGATTGGGGTTTTTGTTTTGTTTCCAAAAAAGCATTATTACTGTAAGATTGATATTGTGCTGCAGGCTAGTTAATGTGCTGCAGCTAAATAACATTTTAATCCTCTGAGACAAGCGTGTACTTTTATAGTCTTGAGAAGAATTGTAAAAATCTTACTAACTTGGCTATATAACTAAATTTTACTTTAATGGATGGCCAAATGTATTTCCTAATAAAATCTACAATGTCTTTCTCATTTTACACAACAGCAATACCTGAATTACTGTTGTACCTAGTACTAAATTGCATACCAAGGTTTCTAGGGTTTGGTTTTTTACACCAAAAAGTGTGTATGAGGTACACGAGATGCATTTTTTGAACTGTAAATAAAGGCCCTTGACTAAAGTGTGAGTTCATGTACTGAACATCCATCCTTAGCACCAAGTAATTATATATGGAAAATAGTAGCTAACATGAAATGGCAAATGAAAAATGTCACACTTGTGATATTACTTATAATCTTCTCCTGCATTTGAGTTGATGTCTAATCATACAGGATTCTGTATTCAGTCCTGACCAACAATGACATTTTTTTAATTAATCCCCAAACCACAAATGTAGCTTCAGGAGAAGCAAGCAGAAGGAATAAACAAGATTTGGCTGTATGTTTTGAGTAGTTATTTACAAACTTTGTATCTGTAACTGGGAGCTTATTGTGTATGCTGGAACATGAAATTGGTGAAAATCAGCCACCATTATTGAATTCCTTTTTGTAAGTGTCGAAGTCTTAAAATTTGAAAAGAAAGTAAAAAGGAAAGCTTGAAAGTTGAATAGCAGTTACCTAAGGGTCATACTTCCAGGCTTTCCTCTGCAGTTATGTAGTTTAGAAACATTGTAATGAACACTTGGGTTCTTAGTTGTATGTTTTCTGGAGTCCTTGACACACAAAAACCTGGTTTTTCATCTTTTTCTGACTTTTCCTGGAAATGGAATTCTGCTCTTGGCAGACAAAACTTTTTTTTTAATATTAGTTGGTATGTTCAGTTCCATTTTGAATGCAGCAGTATTGCAATAGATGTGAGCTTCTGTTGGTTTAACTTCAGTTTGCAATCCTGTTTTCAAGGTATTTGTACTTTCAACTCATCCATATGGTTGTAGAGTAATTCAGCGCATTCTGGAGCACTGCACTGCTGAGCAGACTTTGCCAATCCTAGAAGAGCTGCATCAACACACAGAACAGCTAGTGCAGGTCAGTGCTTGTAGGCT
Source organism: Hypocryptadius cinnamomeus (assembly GCA_013400635.1). Classification (NCBI taxonomy): domain Eukaryota; kingdom Metazoa; phylum Chordata; class Aves; order Passeriformes; family Zosteropidae; genus Hypocryptadius; species Hypocryptadius cinnamomeus. Next base: position 9,950 of record VYZP01022073.1, read on the forward strand.
CATTTTTAATGCACTTCAGAGGTTCTTGTTGTCATCATTTACTCCTGTATCCTACTTTAAATGCATTTGCCTCTTTTTAGTTTTGTAGACATTGATTTTTTGTTTTTCTCTCCTTCCATAGTTTTAATGAAAATGAATTTGGAAGTTGGGAGGCAAAGAAGATATAAAAAGCGTTTTTCTTACGCTTTTGACTGTAGCTTGGTGTTCAGGGGAATATTATAGCTGTTGAAAAAGTATGATCTTAAATTTGAGGACTTCTTTCTGTAAGAGGATAAAAGATATCTAGCAAAACACTGGTTTTATAAATTATTTACATTTTTCATGTAAAATTTGTGGTCCATTAAGTAATTCTTGATGAAATCTTTCTTGCATCACTTTGCTTCTGTAATGTTGACATTATTGCTTTTTCCTTATATCCATGCAAATAGTAATTTCATACTGTATAGTTATGTACAAAAGTTGTCAGTATTCATTATTTGGTATGAACACAAAAGAAAATTTAAGTAATCTTATTTTCAGGATCAGTATGGAAATTACGTTATTCAACATGTACTGGAGCATGGTCGTCCTGAAGACAAAAGCAAAATCGTTTCAGAAATAAGAGGAAAAGTTCTAGCTCTGAGTCAGCACAAATTTGCCAGGTATTACACAGCTTTCATATATTAAAGATTCATTAACCTTGTAAAGTTGTAAAACTGGATTTATTTCTTGTGTTACAAAAGGGATACTATAATTTTTTTTTTTGTTTATCTTACCTCCTGAAATTTCATATTTTTATAGAGATGAATGGTAATGATATTTTTATACTAGGTTTGGGGAAGGGAAGAGGCAAATGTTCTGTAGCAAAACAAAGGAGGTTCTCTGGGTTTATGGAGTGGCTTTTGTTCACTTTGTGCAAGTGCAAGGAACAGCTTCCAGGTTTTCATGTGAGGATGCCCAGAGCCAGGTGAAAAGCTCTGCTGGAACTTGAGTGATGTGCTGATGACGATAAGCTGGGACTTGCTGACTCTCAGTCCAGCCTAGCAATTTGTAAGTTTAACAAGGCTAGCTTTAGAAAGTGGTAGTTCAGTCTGACAAGGATTTTCTGCATTAGAAAGTCTGAGAGATTAAAGACTGCTGTAGGAGGCCTGAACTATTCTGAAATTGGAACCTAAAATTCCTCCTTCTGTGCTTTTTGCCGAAATACAGATTTTGTGCCTTTTGTGAAGGAAAAATACACCTCAGAATTCATTCTAGGTGATTTAATGAGACTAACCTTGTCATCAAAATGATGTAGACATGTACTGTGACTTTACTGGGGGCATTTGTTTTAAAAATTGCTAGCAAACTAGTTTATTTGGATTTTATTTTTCTTTTCCTGAATAGAACTCTTCATAACCCTCTAACTTGCTTAATTTCTAAAGCACAGATTTAGGAGTGGGATCATTTTGCTGTGTTACAAGCTTTGATGGCCTTTCCAGCTTCTGAAATAAACTGGAAGGTCAGAGACTTGCTCTGCAAAAGAATATTTGATGGAATCGCTGATGTAGGCATGTTCTTGGAAAGTGCATTTATTCAAAAGGCAAGAGTCTTCATACCTGGCATTCTCACCTGTTGTGACTTCAAAGGGCCCACAACCAAAACAGATGTGCTAGAACACATCTGCAGCCTGAAGTCCAGTATATCTGTGTAGGTTCAGTGAAAAAGTCTCTCCTACCAAATAATCAGAAAAATAACCCTGTCACATGGGTGAAGTAATAGTGATGTGGTGACTAATTTCCTCAGTCATCAGACTGGAGATTTGGAAATGAGGAATTGATGCATTTGCAACATGCTTTTTACCTGCATTAAGAACCCTGAAGAACTGATAAACTCCCAGAGAAATTGCTGATAGTTACCTGAAAGAAAGTTACACCTCCAGTCCCATCACGGACTTGCCTTATTTTTCAGCAACGTGGTAGAGAAATGCGTGACTCACGCGTCGCGCGCGGAGCGAGCGCTGCTGATCGACGAGGTGTGCTGCCAGAACGACGGCCCTCACAGTGCCTTATACACCATGATGAAGGACCAGTACGCCAACTACGTCGTGCAGAAGATGATCGACATGGCCGAGCCTGCCCAGAGGAAGATCATAATGCACAAGGTACGTGTGTGCATGCATGCAGTGCTTCAGAAATGTGTCTGAGCTCTTCTGCCACAGCACCTTCCCCTGCGGGTGTAAAACTCAACGCTTCTGTAATCTAGAGCTTGATGTATAACCATGACATTCACAGAAAACATTCAGGTGTCTGAGCACTGAGCTAAGAAAGGAAAGTTTCGATGGCTGGATTTCATCTCCTGTCTTTGTGCCAGCTTTTATGTGAAAATACTGCTCCCAGGAAAATGTAGTATCTGTCATCACTATTACTATAACAGGAGAAATACTGGTTTCTCTTTTTATTTCCTGGTTGTGGGTATAAATCCACTCTGCAGTTCTCCCAAAAAGAGATTCCCACACTTCCTAGCATACAGGCACATTTCTACTTAAGAATATCCAGACATGGAGAAGTGTGCTGTTGCCATAATGGCCAGAGGCTGTTTAACACAGGGCCCAGGATATTCCTGCAGGAGTTCTGCTTCCCCCAGTCACCAACAGGATTCTCCCACAAAGTACTGCCTCCCTTTCCTGCAACAGGAACATCAGTTATTTGATGAGTCAAAATCACCAGGTTTACATCTTTCCAGAAATTTCCAGCACTTCAAAATACAGGCTTCTGGCATCATTTTGCATAATTTTTTCAAAGTGTAGTCACCTCTGCTTCGAAGTATGGATGTTAAAAAAGCCAAACGTGTTTCTTATTACAGATTCGACCCCACATCACGACTCTGCGTAAATACACCTATGGCAAACATATTCTGGCCAAGCTGGAGAAGTATTACCTGAAGAACAGTGCTGATCTGGGGCCAATTGGTGGACCACCAAATGGGATGCTGTAAAAGACAAAGAGAAACGAAAGAAAAATTAAATTGTGAATTATCAAAACCTACAACTTAACTCTAAATGTTCTGATTTTTTTAAATCTATTTATTGACTTTGTTCATCCATTTGTAAAATTTTTATTCTTGTGTATATTTTTGGGGAGTGAATTGTTAAAAAAAAAATATCTCCAGCCCTGATCCCGAGACCTATCAGATTGGATGGCTGGCAAAGCACAGAATGCCTGTATATGATGTAATTGTATCAAAATAGCTGTCACATATTTTGTAAATTTTTACCTTGTAAAGTCACTGAAATAGTTTTTAAAGGGAAAAAGTACAGTATTCTTTTAATACACTGGCTTGCAATCTGGTAGGTCTACCCAGCATCATAGCACAACAGGTTTATAGAGTTGTATATAGAATTAATCCTTATTTTTCCCTTTTGTGTGAAGTCTTTTATACCAGATTAAAATTGATCAGCTGCATAAACATTATTTAACATGTTGAAAAGTTAAGTTGTATTTTGGTGGTTCACAACATCCTATCCAAATAACAAACAGGGCACAGCAAATTAAAGTAGAGGAGAACGAAACGATGGAAACTTTAAAAGACTAGGATTTGGCACTTGCTGTGGATACAAGTTTTTTTAAATCATGCCCTAAGGTTTTCTCTAGCAATGTATTAAAAATAAAGTGCTGTATATACTTATATATTTAATTGTTGTACAAGGTAGAGGGATTAAAATGATGGTGGTACTTCCATTCAGCAAAGTACTCTGTTGGAAAAGGAGTGAACCCTGTATTAACTTTACAGTCAGTTTTACAATGCAGGAAGAGTAGAGATATGTATTTTTTTATTTTGCATATAGAATTGTAAGGATTTGAAAGTGTTGAGCATTTATTTTGCTTTCTCACTGTAGATGCAAAAAATAGGTAATGATAAAGAGAAGGGGCCACTGAAAAGTAAACTTGACAGCTCAACATTTAAGCATGATTGATTAAATATTCAGATAGCTTTTTGCTTCCTATAAATATATGCATTGTATACGTGTAGTTAATAGGTGTAAGTTTACAGTTGGAAAACAAATCTCTCGTTTCGATGTTTATTACAAAGCCTTGCTAATTTAGTAGTGATGCTTACCTTGGTTGTACAGATGTACATTTGTAAACCTTCATGCTGTAAATGTAATTTGTTTTACTTCTTTTTGGGACAAAAATTTGCATTTTAGTGTATATTCATATCCTCATTCCCTTCTTTCCCCTGGCATATAGTGTTGTATAATGTAAATTTATTTCAGCAAATCAAGAGTGATTTTTTTAAAATTCTATCTTTATATGGTTTCAAAAATATGAACCGGCTTTCTTTTTATCTATTGTGAGAAACATTATGTTTTGTTTATAACATAGTTGTTGAATCTGTTCATATGGACACTTTGGGAAATCAATCTGTTCAAATTTTAAATCAGGATAAATAAGCATAGTAAGAAGTGGACTGAAATATTTGGTTATTACAGAAACCAATGCTTCTTCCATCTTAATAAATGTGGCATGAATTTTTTGTACAGAAGAGTACTGTATTTTTGAATAGCCTTCTCGCAGCGTAAAGCAAATATGTATGATACTGTCGATTTTTTTCTCTGGACATATGACATTGTAACAGTAACATAAAGATGATGTACATATACAAGCGGCCTTATGTACATTTCCCAATGATCTTTTTAAGGCAGAATTGTGACCATATGTGTATAATTAAAATCCTTTTTAATCCTTTGCCTATGGAAATATTTTGGAAAAAGCTTACTTTGTATATTCAGTTTCTGAAAGATAAAGAAAGTGCTTTGTATGTTGTTGAAGTAAGTATTTTGTGTAAAATGTTCATTTGGATGGCTTAACCTAAAGTTTTGATCAACGTGGTAGTTGGAAACAACGTCTTGAGCATTGATCAAATAAAAGGCTGTTTTGGTAGGGGTGTGATCATGAGAAAGAAAATAGTAGTGGTATAAACTTGTCTGAGGAATTCTGTCATGTTACTGTTGATACCAGGGTTACATAACTGTTACTATAGCAGACATCTGAGGCGCTGCGTTTCTAATGGTAGTGATAACTCCTTAATAGGCAAATGGCAAAGTTTCTTCCGGCCTACTTCCAGTGCCTGCATGAAGTGAAGTAGTAGGCCTCGTTATTTTGAGTAAGCACAATTCTAATTGCCAAGTAGTTTTTGCATGGCAGTTCACAAAATTCCTCCCCAGAGGTACCAGCCCAGTCACTGGAGCCAGAGCTTTCCCGTAGTCACCCAAAGGATGACTTCTGAGCCACTCCCTTGGACACATCAATTCTCAGTGACTGTCTTTACCCTGTGTACCTGTGCCGTGTGTTATAATCCACAGAGCCGGCATTCCTTCAACACGTCAGGCTTTTGGGGATGTCCAGGCAGAAACTGATAATGTCCCTGTACTTTGTCCCTGCAGCACTCATGCCATGGTTGAATTTAAACAGTCCTGTAACTGTCATCCTTGGTGCTTTCAATATCTTGAGTATAATCTTCCACTTGCTCTCCTGAGGTCATTTGTGCACAAATTCTATCCAGGAACATGAAAAATCACTGGATTTCCTTTCAACTATTTTAGGGTTTGGGTAGAACCACTAGACTTTTTGCTCAAGTATTGCTTTTTGATATAGATTGTTTACGGACCAGTTTGATTAGGTTTGACTCCAGGTGGCTCGTATTGAATAATGTAATGTTCACGTGTATATACTGTAAAAATCAAAATGAAAATGTGTGAATAACACTGTGTGAAATATATCTGGTCTTGCGTTTTTCCTGTAGGAAACCAGCCATATTCTCTTGTGACTTAACCTGTGTCTGTGGAGCTCAGCTTTGGGAAGGTGCTCGCTCACTTGTTCTGATGGGAATTGGGCAATTATTGAAGAACCCTAGATTAGATCATTGAATTTTCACAGGGTGGTTTTGAGCAGCTAAACCTTCCTATTTTATACAGTGTCTTTACTGGTGACTAGTTAAGGCTACAGAAAGAAGAAACTAATGTTTCTTCGTACATCCCTGGATTCAGGATGAGCTCAGGAGCATTTGGGAAGGCTAGCTTTCAAATGAGAGAAGAAATTGTTAGTTCCCTGTGGCATCCCTGGATCCACACTCATTTCTGTTACTGCCCAGGAGGTTTTTCAAAAGACCATTTTTAGCTGAAGGTGTGAAGTGGACTGACAGCACAGGAAATGAGCCTGGTGGGAAATAACTCACCTAAGGGGCCCCTGTGGACAGAACAGTCATAATGCCCATCCCTGACTTTTCCATCAGAACATGGAGAAAATTGAGGTTTTGGGGTCATAATGCTTAGACATTTTAAAGTGCTGATGCAGATTCAAAAACCAGTTTAGTGACTGTTCTCTCTAAGGGTTTGTGCATTTGGAGAGATGCTTATGGCTCACCACAGCATAGTAGCACAGCAGTGAGGTTGAGCTCCATGAGTGGTTGACGCTCAGCATTCCAGTCACTGGGAAAGTGGGTTAACAGTGGGGTGACAACTCCCACCGTGTCATTTGGGGAAGCTGAGAGAATGCAAAGGCATTTTAATGTCTATTGACTGGTCATTGAAACTGCAGATTGCATGTAGGTCATGCACCAGGGGGAAAAACTCGGGGCAAACGACAGAGCAGCGCTTTGCAGCGAGGGCGGCTGCAGCGCTCCGGTGAGGAATTCTGCGTGGAGCAGTGCCTGAGCATCACATGTCCTAAGAGTGGCAGATCCTGCCCCCGTGGTGACACAGTTCTCTGCTGCTGCTTGAGGAAGGAAATGAGCTGTGTGATCTGAGCTGTTGCAGCCCACGGCAGGGCAGGAGTGGCTGTTGGTTTGCTAACCCAGCGGTTCACATTCCAAGCTGCCAGTACCACCTGAAGTCTCATTAGTCTGTGGGCAGCACTGATGTGATGAGCTACAGGCAGTGCTTTACTCAGCCCAAACAATTTCAGATACACAAGCACTATCTGTGCCCAAAGGATGCTGATTCAAGCACCTCTTGGCATGGGAATGAGGAAGCTTGGTTCCTGTCACGGATATATCCCTCTTGGGGCTCTGCTTGGTTCCTGATGTTGGGCTAGGGAGGTGTGGGAGAACTTGGCAAGTGTAGATCCTGCCACCCAGGAAGAGACAATCTGAGAGGTGCTGCAGAGTGAGCCTGGGGTGTTTGCTTTCCTGTGCTGCAGAGCACCCCGGGCCACCCCAACTCCATCATCAGAAGGGGTTAAAAGCCAGAACTGTTGTCACAGAAAGAGTCACACGTGGAAAGGATGGAAGGATGTCCGTCCATCCAGTGTTGATAGTGCTCCAGAGCCGATACAGGACATCCTGAGCTGGTGCAGGAAAGGTGGTAACTGCTTTAGCCAGGAGAATGAACCAGATCCCAACATCACACGTTAGGTGTCAGAACACAGAGGCTGTGGGGCAGGGGTGCAACCACCCTGCATGGAGGCAGGGAGGGGTAGGGAAGACCAAGCTTAGGGATCTACCTGAGCTGCTGGTGCTCCTCAGTGAGGGGGTGCACGAGCGTTTCCTCTGTTGGACAGAGCCTGCTCCCTCTGCAGGCTCGGTCTGTGGTTAGGGAGCTTTGCCCAGCAAACGAGATGCTTGAATTAGTTTCCATTACCAGCCTCAGGGTTTTGAACCCACCTCCCTCACTTCACAAGCATTCTCCTAACCACAAGGAGCTGGGCGGGTTTACTTTCTACTCCTGAATTTGGGCTGGGCTTTTAGCACAGCTTGAACCATTCATTGCATCACAAAGAGCACAAGATGGAGCATGACTCCTGAAGCACGCAGGTGGGAGTTGGAAGTTCTGCACCTGAGATCCTTGTCTCCACCTCGATTCTCCCAGACTCACTTAATGCAAAATATATCTTGGGAGCAGCATTCCCCCATCATTATCAGACTGGAAACTTTCCAGAGGCTTTATAAAAGGCAGCTGAAATGCAGGAAGACCTATTCTAAAGACCCTCTTCCTTTCATTAATAATAACAAACATTGGACTAAAACATTCACCTTCTCACCAGCATCAGTACTCTGGGCACAGGAGGCCTTCTGTCTCTTCCTCTCCTGCTTGCACAGTGCCTACCCAACCCTAAACTCCCCAGATCTGCAAACAAGAGCCGGGGCACATTGCAGGTGACACAGCTGGTGTACAAGGACATCGGGCGGGCAGGGAGAAACCCCTTACATAGCTGAGCCCTAACGAGCTTCGTTTGAGCTTCAGACCTGCCTGGAGGGTTCAGATTTCCTGGCAGCCACACAGCACCGCAGCCCTTCCTCAGCCTGCCTGCTGGATCTTTTCCCAGCCCAGCCTCGGGGAGCGAGGCAGCCCTTCCCCAGCACAGCCGTGCTCAGGTGGTGGAGGCTGGGGGAAGGCTGCCTGCTTGTCTGCTGATCACAGGACAGGTTCACACGCTTCAGCTTCACAAACACACCCCAAGTACTGTCTGCAGGTCGTACCCAGCAGCACAGAGCTGCCCCAGTACCTGACTGCCACAGAGTGTCACTCGTGGGCACTGGGGGGCATTGGCCAAGCCTGCTGAGGTCCCTGTCCTTAAAGATGATGTTGGCTGTGCCTTGTCAGGCTGCGAGGCCACTGTCTGCTCCTGTCAAAGGGCTTTCCTCAGTGCTGGGGAAGCAGAACAGTTGCAGGTGTCAGGTCCCAAAGTAAAGATCCCCAAAGACATACAACTGCTTACTGAGGGCTAATGGAAACTAAGGGAAGTGTTATGGCAAGGGAACACACACAGGTGGTGGCAGAAACACACAGGTGGTGGCAGAAAGCACTGGCTAGCAAGGACATGATGACAGCACGTTTCACAGCTATATTCTCTTCTCCCAAATATAGGCACACCATTCCTTGTCTAAATTGGAGGATCAAAAATTAGAGGTTCCCTGGTGAGAATGAAGAACTCTCTTTCCTCCCCTGTATAATCCTTATCTCCCTCTCTCAAAGGTAGCTAAAATACAGCATCAGAAAGTATTTCCATTCCTCCCTGCAAAGGATCAGTTCAGGAGGAGAGGTTTTGGGAGGCCATCTGTTCACACAGACTGGATCTTGGAGAAGGATTCAGCCCCGTTGCCTGCGCTCAGTTTTGGTGGGTCTGCCTAGATGTCATTCCTTGCTCCCCAGCTGTGTGTGAACTGGATCCAGAGGCTGATAAAACAACCAGAGCAATCACTCAATAAGCAAGAATCAGAGGGCTGAAGCTGGGCTGAGGAGCTGAGGATGGGCAAACTCAGTGCAAATCACAGAGTCCATTCCAACCCCTTGCATGGAGGGGTGGGATGAATGGAGCAGAGTTCAGCTCTATCAGAGATCCAAGCTACACACTGATCTCTTTCAAGTGGGCCATTTGACTCTTAAAAAGCCTTTTTGTATGAAAGCTCACCATCTTAAGTACTCCAAAACTCACATGATATCTCCTGTTTCCTTGAAATATCATGTGTCTCATGAGAACTAAGGGTTTGATTATTCATCCCAGTTTGGGACTCAGACAAGTTCACATCCTGACCCTTCCACACGAAAGGCTCTATCATGCAGCCCTACCCCATGTGCCACCCCCTCCACACGCAGGGAACTAAAAGTCCACAGGTCTGATCAGGGTGTTCAAGGTGACCCACCCTGCATTTCTGTGAAGTGCTGCATGGCCCCCACTGGCCACTTGGAGAAGGGATACCCCCACAAGGGCCATGCAGCTGCACCCCACCAGTGAGGCTACGGGGGAAATACCATCCCAGTTTAAAACCAAATCTGTTCAAATGTGGACACTTCCAGGCAGACTCATACACTGGCACCAGATCCTGTTGCATACTTAGGGATCTGGTGCCATTGTGGGGACCCTTGAGCATCCAAGACACCTGGGCAGGGCAGGGAAACATTCCCTAGGAGCTTGCCTCAGCCAAACCTTCTATTCCAGCAGAATGTCTTAGATGACACTGGACACCTTCATATACACAGTTGGTCTCTTCACCTAGCACATACCAGAAATCGGTAAGCAACATTTTATAAATCAATGGTTAAAAGGGGGAGGAAGAGAAGGGAGGGAGGGAAGAGAAGGCAGGACTAGGCCCAAAGGGTTTGCTGGGGGTGGGAGTGAGAACAACTTTATACTGAAGAATGGAATGGGATGAGTGGTGGCATCTACATCTACACACACAAAAAAACCTACTGTAACCATAGTGCAATAAACAACCATAAGGACCTTTTGGATTACAAATAATGGGAGAAGGGGAGGGGAAGGCAGAAGGAGCACCTCGAAAACTAAATGGTGTTTTAAAAAAATACATAATATAGTAATAATAGTAAAAAGACACTTCATGCATTGCAAAACCTTCATTCACAGTCACCTAAAAAACCAAACTAAGAAAAAAAAGGAAACAAAAGAGAATAAAATTTGAAGCAATTAAATATCTGTGTTCACCCCATCTGTGTTGCAACTATCTTTGTTTATCCAAAGTCAGTGATGTCAGAGTGGAGCAGGCATCAGGCACACATTCCACACTAAGCTGAAACCCACGGTAAACCCACGGCTTTCTCTTCCCCACAGATATGTGGGTCAGCAGTGCAGGACCCCCCACTGCCCATCCAGCGTTACAACCCTTGCTCCCGTCCTTCCCTCCAGCTCCTCACCCATGTATGTGCCCCGCTGTGCCCCTGCCCGCCTCCCACCGGGGCCGATGCTCCCATGGAGGGGATCAGCACCAGGAAGGTGCTGGCAGGCAGACACTGCAGCACAGCCTGGGCTCTGCCTCAGCCTTGCACCTGCGCCACCCCTGCAGCACACCAGCACCGATCTACCTGGGGTAGGGGCATCCCCACCCCCAGGAGTTCTCCTAAGGAATGCATGAGAAGGGCCAGGGTGAGGGATGAGACAGGATGGGTGGGATCGGTGGTGAATCAGTGCTCTGACAGCCGGGGCCGGGAGGCGCTTGCACGGCCTGGAGGGTTCGGCCGGGAGTGACTGCACTCAGCCCTCGGGCAGCCCATGTCTGCAGGAGGGGGTAAGCGGCCTTGAAATGCTCAGCGAAGGATGATAATTGCAGCAAGATGCATCCGTTTGGTTAATCAGGAAGAAAACCTGTATGTTGTGTTGTATCAATTTCACCACATAGTCACAAATGATGGCAAGAGGAAATGGTAAAACGTGTGGCTGGCCCCAGAGCCATCGTTCCTCAAAGAACCTCAGCCAGTCTGGGGTCCAGATCACCTCAGCTTGATGAATACATGAAAAACCAACAGTACTTTTTACAATGTTCCAAATATCTGTTCTAATCAGCTGTTACTGAAAGGGAACTAAAATCTCTGATGCAGCCTAGCCTTGCCCTCACAACTGCTCCGCTGCAGCATCTGCTTCTCCCAAGACCAGCTTTTTTGCATACGTAGGAGTATTAAACCTGCTTTGGCAGAATTCCTGGAGTTAGACGTGCTTACTCAAATTCTCCATGCAGCAGAAACACCTAACTCAAGACACTTGGCTGTTTAAAGGTGACAGTGTTGAAACTTATAGTCAACATGTTTCATGCGGACCGAATACTTCCATATTCTGGTTAAAACACTTTCCTTTTCTCCTTTTTTGGAACTTTTTAACCAGCAGTGCTGCTCTTGTTTGTGCAAAAACTGATAGCTAACTTCAGGGGTATGTTGTATATTGGGTACGGTCAGAGAGGAACAGCGACCACATTCCACAAGGAGAACTTTTATTAAAGTTTTGTGCAAGTTATTCAAGTATAACCTATCGTAAGATAGAGCATAAGCCTCTATCACAAATCAGGACAATAAGGGAATACAGAGAAAATACAGGAGGCCTTTGACAAAAGATTATACCTCATTTAATCTGGAGTCCCCATGTCCCCCAGGCAAATAATGGGTCTCTGTGACACTGCCAGAGCCAGCTGTACGATTAAAAATACACATATTTTATTGTCATATCACTTATTAAGGTACTATAAAAGCACCAAGCATCACAGTTCCTGTTTTGCAGGGTGGCAGGCAGCTGTGCAGTGTCCAACTTCTCTCGTGGTCATAGGGTTTGCAACTCAGGCAATCTGCAAGACTTCTCAGCACTTCCCCACTGAATGCACTGAAGAAAGCTCCTGTCCCCAGGGGGACCACAGGATCAATGGAAACCTCCCCTGGAGGAGCCAGGGCAAGCCAGAGGGGAAGGCAGCAGGTACCAAGCAGGGCGTGCTGTGGAAACAGAGTAGCTCTGTCCTCCCTGTGCCGCTTGCCTTTTCTCCAAAGCTCCCAGCACTGCCTGCCTGGATGCTCCTGGGAGTCATGATACCCTTCTCTCCATGCTTATTTTCATGCCAGGGCAAATCCCATTCTGTGCTCAAATTATTTAGGGTCACAGAGGTCGAGGGATCACGCACTGCAAGCTAGCATGAGTCACCGTGAGTGAGCTGCCCTGAGCTGACCACAGGGGTAAGAGCATCACGGAAAGACAGCAGAGCATCTCCCTGGGCAAGGGAAAGAACAACAAAAAAAGTGGTTATTCAGGTGAGTGCTTTCAGAAATACCTGCCTAGTCCACAAGCTCTGAAAGTGGTGGGAGAAAATTGTTGAACAGTGAAAGCAGCATCCAGTACTACAGGAAAAGGCCTCATTAAGAGAGAGCGAGTCAGTCTTTTCTTGTGGGCAACACCCGGGTAACTTCAGGCTAATGGGAAACCCCTCTGTAGGTTTTCATGCACCAGCCCCCGAAATTCAGCTCTGAGGCTCTCTGGAATGAGCATGCAGGATCCTACCAGGCCCTCACATGCAGCATCAAAGCAATGCAGCTGCTTTTATTACAGCTGTTTATGAAAACTATCACAAAAGTGGCATGCCACTGCCAGCTGAGCTTTTGCCAAAGGAAGCTCTGCTTAATTAGGTCAAGAATTATTTGGTTAGTGGCACAGACATATTTATATATAGTTTTCAGTGTCCACACAGAAGTTCTCACTAGCAGAACAAAGGGAAAGGGGATAGAGGAGAAAGAAAAAGGTCAGCAAACTCTTGGGAGAGGCAGCCAAGTTGATTCAATTAGCAACTATAAAGTCAACACTACACTAACACTTGGGCCATTACACTTTGCATTGTTTAAGCCAGGAAAAAAACCCAACCTCCAATTTTTTACAGGAAGATTTATTCTTGTCCAAGTAAGCAAGGTCATCCTTTCCATCAGAGCATTACATGGGGAGAAAGGAGATCAGAGCAGACATTGCCTCAGGCCAACTGCACACTCCACACCTTAGGGTGGGCCACAGGGAGTCTCCCTTGGTCTCTCACTTCCTGGGAGTGAAAGCCAGGAGGCAGATGGAGTTGCTCAGAGATGTCTGACTCACTGCAAAGGCGGCCGGACAGAACAGGCAAAATCAGATATCACCATGCAAGCAAACTGGGTGCGTTCAGGTGATCCTGCTGCAAGTCACAGCTGCATGTGAAAGGGTCAGAATCAATTATTTCTACATCAGTGCAAAAGGACATCCAAAGCAAAATGCACAGGAATTGCCAAGGCATGCAGGGAGTTAGGAAGAGCTAATTGCATTTGGTGCCACCAGCCTGAACAAAGAGAAATGGCCTGGTGAATAGGGGACCTGGTGAACAGTGGCCCCTGTGTCTGAGGACCCAGAAGAGGAGTGGCACAATAGCTGGATGTCAAATGTTGCACGCTGGCAGACAAGTTCTTGGTAATCTGAGGCTGAAGATCCAGCTTGCTTCCCCTTCAGACTCATTCCTAATGCTTGTATTTAATGACTGGGCAGATTGCTCCTTTGTTACTGCATGGAGTTAGAAAGAGAAGGATGTGGTGTGGGCCACGGATAATAGAGGCACTGGCCTGAGGAACTTGAAAGGCAAAGGAGAAGCTTCAGGCTAGCAGCAAATGAAACTGCAAATCTTCCTGGTCTACACAGTCTCCAAATAGGCCACCAGTCACACTGTTCTAACTTACTCCTGTGAGGACCATCCTTCCTCTTCCATCTGCAGGTATTAGCTCACTGATCAAAGCTTCTTGTTGCAGCTCACCATTCTGAGGCACCATGCATGGGAAAAACCCTGATGTCAAAGGGACTGTCAGTGACAGTACTTTGCCCTTCCCAGACACCATCCCTCTTTATTGGGTGCATCTCCCACCTCACTCCAATAAGTTTCTAGGGCAGACTGAACCTGAATGCATTTAACTAAATATATTTAACATCCTTTTACTACCCCATGTGTCTAGAGACATCCCCTTTCCTCTCTGTCCTGTTCAGCAATCACCACAGAAATTCAGAGTTTCACCTAAAGCCTTGCCTACACATTATACCTGAGAAGTGAAACACAAGAGCTGTGGGTTTCCTGTTCTTACAAATCCCCTTCAGCCAACTGAGCTACCACATAGGGGGAAAACCAGACTTCTTTCTCTGTCACAGAAGCAACAACAGAAAAAATGGCAACCAGCACCTCAGAAGCCAACTACCTGAAACCAACCAGAAATAGCACATGTGAGCAGTGAGCTGTCAACTCCAGCAGGTGGGCAGCCTGGACACTTAGAGCAATCTCAATATTTGCACATACTCTAACCTCCCACTGTGTGTTAGGGAATATATTTCTCTTCTCCATCCCAAGATGTCAGGCTGTAGCATACTTAAGTTTGTCATCTGATGAAATCATTGAGATGTGATGTGTCAGTCTGTCCAGCTTGATGCCACAGGTACAGTCCAGCCCTTGTTAAGGAACTCAAAGCAGAATTTAACACTTTTTCTAACCCTACCCCACCTGGTCACAGACCATTAATAAACCATCTAAGGACACATGGCACCAGGCTTCAGGAGTCATCCATCAGTCATCTGCTCTGCAGGCTGCACTGCTGCTGACGTGCAGCTTCGAGGTGAGGACACAGAGTAACAGTGGCACATCCTCACACACTACTGTGGGTGGGTCTGACACCTGGAAAGCCAGGCAGGCAGCTCCTGCTGCTGTGTGATACTCACATTCATCAGGAGTAGGGGATGATGGCTTCTGCTCCAGAGCCCAGTGCAGAAGGGTGGTGGTTGCCCAAAAGCAGCAGTTGCCATCCCTGCTCCCGGCTCGCCTCTGGTGGTAGCAGAAGCAGTGAGCAGGATTCCATTCCCAGTGAGAGGAAACAGGCTGTGTTTCCTCTCTTCCCATGGCAGCACACAGTTCAAACCAGCTCCTTTTCCCCAAGGAGACTGAGTTCAATTGGGCTACACTGCTGGAAGCCCTTGATCCAATTCTGGGAAATCCCCACAGCTCCACTGTACTGGGCAGAGGCAACCAACTCCTATGATCCCCTGAGCTCCAGGCTGCCAAGAAACTCCTCTCCATACAAGTCTCATCTGGCTTTTCAGCATGGAGTTCTTTTGACTGAAACCACAATACTTAACATGCTTCAATGATCAAGCGGGGGGCACGGGAATGTCACTGAAAACACTTGGCTTCCAAACGCTGCATTGTTCTTCTCTCACCCCATTCACAGATCCCGACCAGAACATCCCAATCAAGCTCTAAACCTTTTCTGGCCAATCCAACAACAAGCACCACAGTCCTGTTTGACTGAGGACACACACAGGCCCATGCTGGCATGAAACCCACGTGTCACTCAACCCCAGCAGTGCCTTGCCACTGCTCCCAGGAGTGCTGTGGAAGTGTTCCCTCCCTCTGCTGTGCTGCCAGGGTCCACCAGATGCAGCCTTGGCCAAAGTGCCCCCTGCTCCACCACAATCTGCTGAGAAGGCTGGCTGTGCCCAGCATGCATTTCCTGATCCCCAGTAATGACCATGCAGATGGATGTCACCACCCGCCCACCGAGTCTGGGTGATGTTTTCAGCCTTGTGCTTTGCAGGCCCCAGCACCAACCACCTCTGACCCAACCCGGTCCCAAAAGTCTCACATCCAATGTCCTGGTTGCACCAGGTTCAAGACATGGCAGGAGAAAGAACGTGGTGGCCATGGCTCACGTGAGGGAAAGGCGGGGTGGTAGGAGCTGCATGAGTAATTTAAGAGAGAGGGAAAGAAAGCAAGGTAATTAAAAACGTGATAAAATCTCAACAGTTTTAGCCACATTGAATATCCAATTAGGTCTATAAAGCCTTTGGGCCACAACTGTGGAAGGGATCTTGGGTCTGGCACAGATTGACCAACACCCACCGAGAGCTTCCAGAGCAACCAAGAAACACCAGTTACGGCTCTTTTTTGGTTACCCCTCTCCCCAGCAGCTCCAGGGCAGCAGGGCCCAGTGGCTGCAGCCTCAACCACATCCCTCATCCATCCAGCTGTGCCATGGCCATGCTGTGCCCATTGGCCATGTGGCCAGTGTGTGCTGCTACAGCTTCCAGCAGCTGTAAAAATTCCAAAAATCTGCCTTTTTTTTTTTTTTTAATAACATTTGCACACACATTCAGCTGCATTGTTTATAGCAAACATTTCAACATGTGCTGGCACAAGCAGAGAAAATAAAGCAAGACAAATGAATGGACTGGAACAGGAACTCCAGCCCTGACCCCGTGGAAGGGTGATACAATTTGTCCTGTGGTGTTTTTGCTGGATGGTTGTTGCCTCATTTTTGCCATCCTCGGTGGGACATGCGAAGACCAAGCCACAGCAGCGCTGAAGTCGCTTTTAACTCCAGGAAAAAAGGGCGAGTTGCAGGAGGGCGCTTCTTTCAAAGCAGCATTTTTTGCCGCAAACCTCTCACAGCATTCTACGCTGCCAGAAATCCTGTTCCGAGCAGCAGAAAAACGTGTGCACGAAGGCACGGGCAGAGGCTATGGGGCCGGCCCGAGGACCCGCGGGCAGGAGGGGAGACACCTCACTTCCCCAAACACGTATTTGCTGGGGGAGAAGCCCCCGCTGGAGGTGACGGGCAGCTCGGAAGGTTGCCCTGGGTGTGGGGCCACCGGGGAGCGCTCCCGCCCCTCTCTCCGGAGCGGCGCCGGGGGGAGACAGCCGAGCGTCCCCGGGCTATTCCCACAGTGAAACGGGAAGGGAGGGCTTTTAACAGCATCATTATTATTATTATTATTTTGAATTATTATTTTTAGCGAGAGGGAAGGAAGCTCGGCGGGAGCAATGCCTCTGCCAGAGAGGAAATCTGGGAATGCAGTGGAAGGGAAGCGGCGGCTGCCGGGGGACCGGCCGGGGAGCGGGGAGAGCCGGGGAGGGGGCAGCGGCGCAGGTAGCGCGGCGGCAGGAAGCGGGGGCGGGCGGCGGGGCAGGGCGTGCCGGCCGGGCCGGGCTGGGGCTGGGGCTGGGGAGCCGGGCTGAGCCGAGCCGAGCCGAG